>JAIPRK010000113.1:171816-388692 GCA_025469195.1 Chaitophorus viminalis
TAACGATTCTGAACGGAGTTAATATGTTTGTCTAAAATGTGTATATAATAATATAGTATTTTATATTTAAATTGAATTATAATGCAATTTCGTAAAAATTTAAATTTCAAACAGTCATAAAATTTTTCCTCTTAAGTCTGGTAGAATTTTTTTATATGTTTTTGAAGATTAGCTTATGATTAACCTAGTGTTAAAATTTTGAATCTTCAATATAAACAGAAAAAATTTCATGAATTTTCAACTACAAAATAACTTGCAAATCATCGCGATTTTAACATATTTTATACAAGTTTGAACTTTATGGGCTTATAAAAAACATTTGAGTGTAGTGAAACGATCTCCGACATTTTTTAGTGACGATAATTTTAACTTATTATAAACTTTTTATTAAATTTTCAAGAGTTTTCGGTCAGCCAATTAAATTTTGTAGATGTTTAAAAAAAAATTTTACAAAAATTTAAATTGTCTATAAATAAGTCAAAATACTCTGAAAACTTAACCATGTTTAGAGAACGTCAATATAAAGATTTGGTGAAAATTTCAAGTTGTTGCGGTTTTTGGTTTTTGAGTTTTTTGAGGTTTTTGAGCATTTAAAAAAATGTATTTTGTAAAAACGTGATTTTGCGTAAAATTTCCCGTTTTTTTGTAATTTTTTTTTCGATTTTTTTAAAAAGTATTGCAAAAGTTGGATTTCTGACTCGCCCAAGTACCATCTACATTCACTTTCCTTTCAGAAAAGTTGCTGTTTAAGCATATCGAAGCATTTGTACTGCCAAAAAAGGTGTCGTCAGACACTAAGAAAAAAAAAAAAAAAATACATCATTGTAATATCAATAGATTCCATCACTCCGTTCAGAATCTAAAATGTCTACATCAAAAAATTTATCGGGAGGAAAATGTCTGGATACCCCTACAAGTAACTTTTTTGATTATTTGTAGGGCTAGGATTTTGTAACATTTGCATTCTCTTTGATAGTATTCCTAGTCCAGGACATAGCTAATCAAAAACAAAATTCGATTTATTCAAAGAGTTCAAATATGCAAATTTGTTTTTGCTTTTTTATGATATTTGTAAATTAATGCTTTTTTGGTACTTCTTTGTCAGTTTATTAGCTTTTTAATTAATTTTTGTTAATTTTACGCATATTTAATATTTTTAGAACATTTACATACATTTTTATCTAAATTTTTATTTATTAATTTATTTTAATTGTATTATTATATTATATATTTCGTGATTTCATAGTGAAATATTATCACCTCATCGAAAAAATTTCTGAAAATAGATTCTTAGATTTTGAAGTGACTACCGAGGGAGGAGGGAGTAGTGGTTGCGTAAAACATTGACTTTCTGGACTTCAGAGTTCAGACACAATGAGAACGATATTTATTGACTTGTTTACTATGTGTCTATGTCTATTTACAATAATATTATTTAGCAGACATTAATTTTAGGAATTTCTTTAGGGGTTTTTATTCGATATTTATTAATTGTGGTTAGTTAAACTTAAAAATGTTCAAGTCTTTTTTAATTGCATTTTCCTAGTTAAAATGCTTTTTTGTAGCATTATTGGCAATTTTTTAATTCCTTTATTGTAGGTTTTTAGTGCTTCATTTTCCTAGTCCTAGTTATTTGTATATACTGATTATCTGGATGATTACGTATTAACTTATGAAATTTTGTAAATTAATGATATGGAAGATGAACACATTTGACATTTTGACTTAAGAATTATGTCGAATTCTTCAATTATAAAATTATGAATTTTTATTTGTGTTATTTCTTATTAAAATTATATATAATATAAAAGTTATATATAATTAACTTAAATATGGTTTTAAAATATAAATTAAAAGTTATAGTAATAATTTTATTTTTAAAATGTTAACTCCCTAATAGATAATAATATAATCCTAATAGATTTACTAGAAAATACATTGCCTAAGTATTTTTTTTCACATATCGCCTTGGCTCTTTTGTAAAAACAAGTTGTAATTGTGTAAATGTAGACATTGTTGAGACTTTTTAAAAATGGTCTACAGATATTTTTATTTAAGTTGGTCACTTGTAATTAATAATTCAAGCATTGCACATATATATCATAATCTCAGTAATTTATGACTAGGTTTTTTTACTAATTTGGACTTTGTGACTTTCATAATTCTTGAAGTGAATATTACACATCACACAGTATAAACATGACGTAAACGTGCATGATTAACATAATATTTTATTAATTAATTGGTTCAAAATTTCAAATGCCTAGTTTATTGAAGTGTTTTATATTTTTGTTTATAGTATATAATTGTTTTTATAATATTATAAGTTATTTCACTGAATTTATACTTAGGTTATTATTGTGTTATTAATAACAATAATAACACTAATAAATAATAAATCGTACTGAATACGTTAATACGTGTCTAAAGATCTTTGATGTCTATATTCTCTATATACTTATGGCGTACCTGAAAGCTTACGTATTGATGTATATTTTTTTAAAAAGTGTATACGGTATATCTATGTAACAATGGATCAGTTTTAAAGTATTAACCTATAGTTATTAATAAATCTTCGATTTAAATGCTTTCAAAATATCAGAAACCCATTTAAAAAATAATTTTATAACTGATCTCTAAAAGCCCTTTAAAAAAAATCTTATAACATATTAAAATGATGGTAAACTGTTTTTATTTTTTAAAATAATATGATATATAAACACCAACCACTATATCTATGCATGTATTAACTAATCATAAATTATTTAATTTAAATAAGTTATATTTTATTTTTATTACGATTGTATAAATTTGTGAATCGTTTTATTTAAAAACCAGATTATCGAATTACTTTAGTCCTAATGTGTAATACGGAATATAATTTTAATTTGTTATTACTAGTAAATGGTTCAAAATTATCTAAAACAATAAATAATGGTCTAATAAGTTTTAAAATACCCCATAAATGTATAAAACCTTGTAAATTAAAAAAAAAAATAGCATAAAGAATTTTTAGAATAGGTAGTGTGAAAAGTTGAAACATATTTGTATCTCAGATAGAGTATGGTGTCAAGCATTCTACAAAAAAATGTGGAAATGTTTTGAAATCAGAGCATTAATCATTAATTTAGGGCAGATGAATTGTAGTTCTTAAAGAACTCTATTAAATGAAAAATAAATTCAACTCCAACAAATAGTATGAAAACATTGTAATTAATTAGAAATTACTTATTTTTGAATGATTTGGTTGTATTATTAATTTGTTATCTAATTTATTATAATACGCATCAAAAAGTAAAGGGTGGAAGAAATATCACCTAAAATCTTAAAGTATGTATTTAACATTAATGTTTTTATACATATATCAATTTAATATGTATAATAAAAATGCAAAACTGGCATAAAATGTATTTATTTTACTCTGCTACCTACCTATTTTTATAATTGTTTAAAACAAATATGCAAACGCTACAGTCTTTCAAGTCTTATACTCTTATGTCCTTATCATTATTATTTGGGAATAATTTTTGCCCAATTTACTTAAATACATAGGCGCAACTAGGGGGGGGGCTTGGGAGTGCTTAGCATTCCCAAATTTTCTGTACCGGTTTTTACAATATTGATAATAGTAAAACTTCTGATTTTATAAATAATAATTTATTGACTGGTAAAATTGATAAATTATCAAAAATTGTTTTTCTAAGTTATTTTAAAATCTAATGGTCAAAGGAAACATCAAATGTGGTTATTAAATTGAGTTTATTACCTATTAAAATGTACCGTGTAACCAATACATAGAATCAATAGGTTTTATTTTAAAATCTTAGCATTTTGTGATTTTTGTGATAAAATAACTATTAACTTATAAGTATTAAGTTATATTAGTGCTGGAATGAGTAATGATTAATGGCCATATTTCATTGGTGTATTGAATTTTGATATTGTTTATAATGGCTTTTGCTTTGCTTAGGAATATCCAAAATCAAAACTTGGTTCACATAATCGCGCATTTTCATCTTCTTATTAAGCTAAATTTGAGCAGTTAGAGTATAGTATCAAGAAAAATGCTATATTTTGTTATGTTTGCCGCATGTTTGCAAACAATTTTGGTTATACTGAAGATACATTTATCAAAACTGGGTTTAGTAATTGGAAAAAGCAAGTTCCTTAATTACTATTTTTATACCTAATACTCGTTTATTATATAACGTCTATTACAATTGTTTTATTTTTTTAATTAAATTAGTTTACAGTTATCTTCAGAATTAATGTCTCATAGTTCATACTGGTACTAAAATATATGTACAGAGTACTACAAGATTGTCTGAATATGTGTCCAGTAAGAAATCAGGATCTGTTGTATCAAAAATGTGTATAGCTAATAAAGTTTTAATAGAAAAAAATAATGACTGTAGCAAAAAACTGCATGATTACTATCAAACTTGATTTTGATATTAATGATATTAGTAAAGTGATCGAAAAACATGTTTATCCCAATCTTAATAAGTTGTTACAAGTAGCAATAAGTATTTCCATAAGCTCAGCAACTAGCCAACGATAATTTTCTTTTATGAGGCATATCAAAAATTGGTTACGAACCAATATGCTACAAGACCGTTTCACAAATTTGGCAGTATTAAATATCGAGAGAGATGTTGTTAACTCGTTAAATGATGAAGAAATTTTAAAAGTGTATTGTTCTAAAGATAGAAAATTTTTATTAAAATTATTGAGTTGAATTCGTGTATATTATAATTATACATATTATAATATAAATATTTTACATTATTGTGTATTATGGGTGAATAGGGAGTGTGGGGGCATAGCCCCCCCGGTCTGTGTGGTCTTGATATTTTTAGTCCCCTCCCCCCAAAATAAAAGCTTTAGTTGCGCCTATGCTTAAATACTATAGGATATTTGGATATTCCTGATGTTGGATAATAATATCGATTTGATATTAGGTACATATGAAATTGGAAATTCAAATCTTATGGAAAATGTGTTTGTATATTGTAAAATGGTTTTATTGGTAGTTTCCATGACAAAAAAGATAGGTATGCTATTAACTTTTTGATACGGTGATCCCCCACCACAAATATGACGTCATCCGTTCTCCGATGAGCAATGGCCAATCGACATTGCCATGACAAAATGCGGAGAACAGCTACGTCACAGTTTTGTATGAAGTAAAGAGGTAGGGGAAGGGTGCGCATTCTCGACGCATTATCGTTCTGTTGATAGCATACCTATCTATTTTGTCATGGTAGTTTCAAGGTTTCTAGTTAATGTTATCAGCCTCATCATCCCATTTCAAAATACCTACTTAATTTTATATTTTATAGTATGGAAATGTATTGGTTATTTTTGTTTTATATACACTATTGCTCATTACCATTGATTATACATACTACAAATAATAAACAATCAATAAATATTATAGCATGGTATAATTCAATATTTTCTTTATTTATATTTAATCGTAATCGTACTGACGGAAAATAAAAATAGAAAATATTAAATAATTTTAAATTTTGATATGTAATTGTTTTTATGAGCACTAAGCAGCTAAACTTAAATTAGAGTAGATTAATTAATTTTGTTATGCCTACGTAATTTAATGTACCTACTTATTCAAAACAAAAATCCAAGGTTAATTATATGTCTATTCGTGTACTTTTATATTTGTATAGAACCTAAACCTATTTAAGCTTATCATTTAGTTTCTATTTATTATTTAAACATGTTTTGAGATCCTTAATCGGAAGAATACATAAAAGCTATGACTTAATGTCTATATTTACCGTGAATAATGTGATATAAAATATTTTGAATTTATTGGTTTTCTAGAACACAATATTTGTTTGTAATCGATAAAAAGATTGCATCGTTTAAATATTTACTTCACATTATTTAATAATTATACATCAATTAATGTTACATTAAAATATTAAATTACAATATTTATTCAATACCAACAAAAAATAAAAATAAATTGCTTACTTATGCTAACTTATTAACTATTTAATAACTTAAGTTGTTTAAAAAGTTATCGATGTAACAATACATTTCCTTGTTGTATTACAGTTTAGATTTTTAACTACCTAATATGAACAAAATTTTTGAATTATACATAATATTCTGATCTTGATTTGATTATTAGTTTTTTCCATTACATATTTTGTATGTATGATTTTATTTTTCATTTTATAGGTGGAATAGCAGGTGTATGTTCATTTGATGGGAGACACTTGGCATTAATGCCTCATCCAGAACGAAGTATATTTACTTGGCAATGGCCTTACAAGTATGGGTTGAATCTATCAAAAGATAGTAATTACGCCCCTTGGATGCAGATGTTTTATAACGCATATGAGTGGTGTTCCCGAAATTAGTTTACAAAATAGTAACCTTTTTTATTGTTCATTACAAGTAATAACCATGTAATAACGTAATAAAAACACATTTATATATAAATATATTAAACAATGTCTGATAATTTTTTTCAACCTACCATCACCGGCATCTCCATCGCTATTGGTTTCAATTCTTACAACAGTAACAGTTGTTGTTAAAATATAAGGGTCATTACTTATAAAGTTCATTAGTTATTAGTTTATTACTCATTGCTTATTGGATTATCATGATAATGCAGTCTGAGAGTTCTATAAAATTTATTATATACTATGATTCAGCATTACAGTAAATCAGTTTGTTAGAAATTACTAAACAATCAACTACGAAGTAGTGTAAATGCTTATATCAAATTTATAGTAGTTTTTACATTCCAATAATGAATTATTTAATATCTACGATATTTTTAATTTTATTATCCACTACAACTTTTGCTACGAAAAAATATGTACCAGATGCGTCATTAAGTGTGGTAAGAATAGAAAACAAAACCGTTTATTCAAGGTTTTTAATATATATTTATTTTAGCCAAAAATAATTAAAAGCCACGGTTATCCATCTGAAACTCATATTGTGGATACAAAAGATGGATATTTATTAGAAGTTCATAGGATACCACACGGTAAAGACAAACAAAAATTTAGGAATTTTCCCGTTCTATTACAACATGGAGTTGTAGCTAGTTCAGCGGACTGGATTATAAATGGTCCTTTAAAAGCATTAGGTAAGTTTTTATCCATTTTCTATATACTTATACTTTTTATATTTAATAATTATATGAAATAGTACAAACACAATTGTTGTTAAATCGATAAAACTGTATCTTTTGATACTAGAATATAACTTAAAAGATTAATAATTCACAAAAATAAAAATTAAAAGTTAAAATTTAACCAATATTTAATATTAACTCAACAGTATTAATTATACCTTGTATTATTTTACATTGTTTAGCATATCAATTAGCAGATCAAGGTTTTGATGTGTGGTTAGGAAATTCTAGAGGCAATACTTATTCTCGTTCTCACAAGAATTTTAGTCCAGATGATGAAGATTTTTGGAATTTTAGGTATGTACATTTTACTTTTAGGGGATTGTAAGTTATGAATTTCTGTCTCTGTCTATCACATGCGCAACATAGGAATTTAGACTTTTCTACATATACTTATATATTATTATGATATTATAAGTCTATGGTTTTCTATTTCCAACGTACCCGATACAATCAATTAATGTGATAAGAATTTTGAAAACTGATTTAAATTCATCTCCTAATTAAATCTACTTTAGATCGGCTTTCCCACTTTTTTTTTCCATCCCCCAAAATAGAATGAAACTAATTGGAAATGTTAGATTTTTGGGTATGTTCAGTACAAAATAAAAAAAAAAAAATGCGAAATAGTGGATCAAAGGAAGAATTACAACGAATTCAAATCAGTTTTCAAAATTCTTATTCCATTGATTGATCAATCGGCACGTTGGAAATAGAAGACGTCTAAATTTCCATGTTGTGCGTGTGATCAACGAAGACAGAAGACACATGGTTTACAATTCCCTTAAAAATAGTTACAGTGACGTATGTTCATGTATTAAATATTCATCAAGGGATTATAAAATCACAATACAGTTAAACTTGAGTTGTTCTATAATATTATTTTTAATATTATATAGTCTAGTTTCAACGTTTCATTTCATTTGATCTTTATTAGTTCTTCGATTGTCTAACTAAATTATTATTAATCATTAATTATTAATTAATGATAATTGTTATAATATGTGATTTGTCTTTTTATTTAATCAATATTAAAATATACCATTACTTCGAGATAACACGGATCGCAAATGTAAATGTAAATGCTTATCTCTGTCCCCTAATAATACAAATGAAATATACTAATTACTTATTTCACATGTCATGCACAAAATTAAATTTGAATAATTATTTAATATATTAATCGGTATTATTATAATATTATTGACACTATTAACTGTCAGCACTTTATAATATAATATTATCTTAATATTATAATAAAAAATTTAAAAATGAGTAATAACTAATAAACTAACATATATTTATTAATGCTAAGTATCAAAGGTATAATTATGCCACTAATATAAAATAATATAATATTTTTACTTTATAATTTGTATTTTTAAATATGTAAATAGTTTTCATGAAATGGGAATCTATGATATGCCAGCTACAATAGATTATATTTTAGAAAAAACTAATCACAGTCAGTTGCATTATATTGGCCACTCAATGGGAACTTGTATATTTTTTGTTATGTGCTCAATGTTTCCCGAATATAATTATAAAATACGTGTACAAATAAGTTTGGCACCAGTGGCTTATATACATCACATGACATCAATTTTAAATAATTTAGTACCATATGCAAACCAAATACAAGTATGTATGCTTTTAAAATATAAACGTTATTTAAATATATTACATTAAATATTATATATTTCTTGTTAGAAAGCTACACATTGGGTTTCAAATGGAGCTTTTCTACCACAAAACGCTGCCAGTAAGCTAGTGAATAAATATTTATGCGGAGAAGATGCTACTAATTCAGTATTATGTAAAAAATATATAGTTTATAACATTTTTGGAGAAGATTCTATTCAATTTGATATGGTAAATTCATTTAATATTAGCATTTTAAACTCAGAAAATAAGAAAATGTATTTTTCTAGAAATTATTACCTATAATATTAGCTCACAATCCGGCTGGTACATCAATGAAAACATTAATGCACTTTGCACAAGAAGTCAAAACTAGTAAGTCTAATCCTTAAATAGTGCATATAAATATATATATATTTTTAACTATTTCTATTTTAAGAAAAATTTCAACAGTTTGACTATGGTTCTGAAGAAAATATGAATATTTACAATTGTTCATATCCAGCAAAATACAACTTAAGTAATATAATTACTCCAATTGAATTTTACTATGCTAAAAATGATATACTAGCAGATTCTCAAGTAAGAATTCAATAATAATTATTATTGCTAAGGTTTTATAGCATTTAAAACTACCTATATATTTATATATTATATACCTATAAAATCTTTAAACATACTCAACACGATATTGAAGTGTACTTAGAATAACTATTAAGAATAAAATAATTAAAATCAAGTTGTTACTGTGGCAGAACTGGAACAATATAACTATAGAATTAATATATATACAAACAAAAATTTTTTTACGCATATTGAATATCAATAAAATAAAAGTTAATCATTCTGTTCTGTACTTACACAAAACAAATAAATATTTAATAAAATACTTTTGAGTTTCTTTTGATACTCATAATTTTTAATAAATATTAATTTTAAGCCAGTAAATGTATTTTATTTTATTTTTAGGTCAATTATGCAATATATAAAAGCTATAAAATCCTAAACCTAAAATTTACTTCTTAAATCGAGATGATTATTTTTCATTGTTTGTGTATAAATTAAATAAAAACATAACACATACAAAATATTATTTATTTATTTTACATAATTTAACATGTACTTTGATTTTGTATTTAGGATGTCATTGAGCTTTATACTCATTTAAGGAACAGATTAGACTTGCATCTCATAAAGTTTGATCAGTTTAATCATGTTGATTTTCTATACAGTCGCAATGTTTCGGATATGGTATACAATAGTGTAATAAGTACCATATCTACAGCTGATTTTCTTAATTGGGTACCAGTCTATGATACGAAAACTCCATACTATGCCTTAAAAATTGATAATCAATGCAATGATTCAGAACTTGATGAGAGAAGTTCTAGGAGAAAGAAAAAAGGTTTCTGGAATAAAATCACCTCATTTGTAAAGAAGATGGAAGTTCAACCCATTGCATCAATAGAGGAGGAAAATAATGAAAACAATTTTAAGCCTAGAATTAAGTTTGTAAGGGCTTAAGAGGAACCACATTATATGTGATAATTATAAAATATAAACACACAATTCATATGCATTTACTTTTTTTTATTGAAAATTGTGTCAACTTATAAATGAATTGAAAACACAAATTAATGAGTAATTTAATAATGTATGTATGTACAGCTTAAATTAAGAACTTAACTCATATTTTCGTTAATGTTCAATTTAAAAATGAATCGTCAATATTACTTTGTATTTTTATCAATATCTTGATCTCGATCTATAAATTGTAATACAAACAAAATATTATTATTCTAATAATCATAAATCAAAAATAACTTGAACAAGATAAGCTATTAATATTACCTGTAATCATCTCGATCTCTTCTTCTACTGCTACCATATTTAGGACTTCTTGAAGTACTAAAATAAAATAATGTTACTTTTTTAAAATAATCAATTTTGTATAATTCATTTTTTTTTTTTTGTTATGTACTATAATAAATACACATTACCTTTTTTTATAATCATCTCTCCGACTTACATAAGGTGACCTAAAGTAAAATAATACAATTTAAGCAATATTTTTGAAACAATGAATACTAAAAAAATTTAAGGTTAACAACAACATTAGTCAACCAAAAAATAATTTTATAATTTGGTTTATTTTTTTAATTTCAAATAGTTAAATATAAATAGACTAATACAACTATGAGTTCTAAATTGTCGTTAGGTATCATATTTACTTTCATTTTGATTAGTTAATCTTAATAAAAGTAAAATAAATATTCAATATACTTGAACATTATAGTCATATTATCTATATTATATTTTTTATATTAACAAAAAAATCTCTCAACTATAAGTATTAGGCAATAAAATAATATCATGATTAATAAATAGCATGACTTATATATAATTGTAGTATTATTCAAAAAATAAATTTAAGTGGCATGGCATGGCGAAGTGATTAGCACTCGCTAATCAGTGCTGCGGTTAAGCACTGCCCAGCGTCGTTAAAACCGGATGGATGACCATCCGGGTTTTTAGTGGTGTTAACCATGCCACATATACACATACGTGTTCCAAACAACCCACAGTTCTCCACAATAACAATATATCAAATCATCCAACATTCAATGGCCTCAGTTGCCGCGGATAACCAAATGAAAAAAAATTTAAAAATTTACCTTTCTCGAGAATTTGCACGGCTACTCTTACGTTCATAATCTCTATCACGATAATCTCTATGTGATCTTTCTCTACGATCAATTCTATCTCGAGACCTTGATGGGTCAGATGAGTCTCCTCGACCTCTATAGTCGTCTCGGTCTCTATTACTGAAATATTATCAATTTTAACTGGAGATGAAAAAAATAAAAATGAATACTGTATTACTTGAAATTCTTTTCAGGTAAATTTCTTCTAGGTGCTTCTTCAGCTACTGGGGGATATTTTTCACTCATTTTTTTTTCCATTTGTTGCTAAGATCAATAAAATTAATTAATACTATTTCTTTATGGTAATTTCTTTTTTCATAGCAGTAGATGACTGTTTGGCCGACATACCTACCTGAATGGGCACAGGGATTCTAGGGAACAATGTTGAAAACCATTCTAATTTAAACAAAAAGCTCTTTAGTATATTGCCAATTGCCATAGTTTGACCACCTCCAGCTCTTACATCCATTTCCTAATATTATTAAATAATTACAAATTATAATTTTAAACACTGGATTGAAAATAAAATATTACCTCTTCATCATCTAAAAAAGATTCATACCAATCCCATAAATCACCTGGTGGCTGAGTATACCTAAAAAAAAAAAAAATCTTAATTTAAATTTGCATTAAATATATGTTAAAATAATAAAAAAAATCAGGAATAGGAGTACTTTCAGGATTGTTATTATTCTTGAAACAATTATCCTCCATTATACTTTGGGATGGTTTGATCAAAAACTTACCTGATGTACATAAAACCCAAAGCACGTATATAAGGTGAATCGCAATGGGTAATTAACCCAGTTACCTGCTTGCGAGTCAATTTCAATGTGAACAGTTTATACAGAAGACAAAAGGCTGTAGATACAATTCCACCAGCACCAACTCCTCGGACCTGATTATAGATTTATTCAAGTAAATAAAAATAAGAACCCTTAATTAAAAGAAATAACTTACACCACCACACATTCCAGTTTGTCCAGATGTCTTCCGACTACCTTTTTCCCACGGCTCAAGATGTTGTACTTTATAATAAATTTCATCAATAACTTCATGGTAAGTTTTCAGTTCATATAAATTTACTAAAATAATAAATATATTCAGCTAAATTAAAGTAAATATAATAGATACAATTAGCATCCAATAGTCTGATATTGCATGCAATCATACAATTTTCATAATTACCTTTAAAATAATGAGATGATTGAATATTAGTTAATATGAGAGTATTCAAATTCATTGTACGTTCATTGCCCCACATTGGTAAAGTATTGTTTTTTCTTGTTAAAATGCTTCCCTTTGATTTTGATTGGTAATCATTATCATATCCTAAACAAAAATACAGAAATCATATTTTAATAAATCAAATTTCATAAATGTTAAAAATTGATACAGAATATTTTTATATTTTCAAAACAGAAATTTAAATAACTTACTTTAAATAAATTGACAATAAAATAGATAATGAATGGAAGCAAGGAATTTAACAGTTTTAAAGTACTGTTTTATTACAAATGGAATATGTACAGGTACATTTTTTTAAATAATATAATTTCTTAATTATATCGCATCTATTCATAATGACAAATTTTATAATAAAATGATTTTAATTTATCACTTTCTTGTGAATATAGTTTCTGTTGAAATGTACAAACACTCATTATTGGAGTACAATATTTTCCCATTTACTACATTAGGTCATAACATTACGCTGTTCAACCAAAAATGAGACATTTTCTAAGAGAATATTAGAATATTATAATACTTATACTCAAAATATTGTTATAATATGAATTCATAACTGATTTCATATAATATATTTAATATTTATGGTAAATCAACAAGATTATCTACGACGATAATTCAATTATTTGTTTTGCAGTAACATAATAGGTATTTAAACAAAACTTTACTTCTTACCTTCGTTTTCATAATTCACTTCCATATTCACTTAATTTTTCCAAAACAATAACATACACTTGTATATAAAATGGTACCTATCTATACTGTCATATGAATTTTATTATTTAATGAGATTAATTCTACATTTCATAAAAAAATACAATACAATATACATAAATATGAGGCGCATGCGTCGTTATTTCAGTGTTACCATATTAAGAAATAAAAATTTCCCAATTACAAATAGTGTATATCGAGATATCATTTTCGATTTTATTAATTTTATCACACTTTATTGACATAATTACTATAATTAACCATATTTATTATACTGTTGACAATTTATTGTTATAAATGTAAATCAACTTGAATTTTGTAATAATTAATTTCTTATATAACAGTGGTAGCCACATCGTTATTAGTCTGATATTTCGATTTTAGAGTCCACATCGGCAACTAGCGCTTATGGCGGTAATTGTCAATGTTGCAAATGTTTTCAATCACATTCACGATTAAAGACATAACATAACATAATCACATTTAATTCGTCATTTAAACATCTATCATAAAACTCACCTTAAATAGAATATATCAAGACCGGGGAACATTGTGATTTTCATATAGGTAAATATCAGATTTAAATACTTCAACAGCCATTAAAAGCATAAAATCAAAATTTAATAGCAAGATCATTTTCAAATTTATAATCTTGCTGCCTGTAAAAATAGTTTTCATTAAATTAATAATGAAAAGTATTAATAGGAATGGCTACAAATTTAATATAATCTATTTAATTTGAATATAAGTTGTTAATATTAACTCTTATTCTGTATATACCAAGCAACTTCTATCAAATAAATTATTTTGGGATAATTTTAGTTATATTATCTTAATAATGAATATCATATTACAATAACAAGTATAAGGAAAATCTAATAAAAAAAAGTATATCAATTTTTTTACGATTTATTAGGTGAATGTCATATACATAAATCTTATTGTTTTTGTGCCAGTTCCTTTTCCTTCGCTTTTTCAATTTTAGCGAGACGACATGCAGACTTGGCACCCAAAACTCCACCACCCCAGTGACGTTTGAATTCATCAAACCGTTCGTTAAAGTTGTTCTTAATAGACTCCACTAATTTAGCCAGAGTTGCACGGTCACCAGTATCAACCTATTTAAAACAACATTTAGATAAAAACACATAAATTGAATTGAAAATATCAATTAGTAGTATTACTTGTGTTATAGCCAAAGCAGTACAGTTTTTACGGCGTACAAGATTTCCCAATCTCCATTTTCCTTTGATAATGCAATAAGGAACACCCATTTTACGACACAATGCTGGTAGATATATTACCAACTAAAAAGAAATTATTATTATTTAATTTGAAATTTTATAAATCATCAAAAGTAATAAACCTCCAAAGGATCCACATCATGAGCAATAACAACCAATTGCGCTTTTTTCTGTTCAACAAGATTTACAACAGTATTAATTCCTTGACGGATGACATTTGGACGTTTTGTTGGTTGATCTTCCTTGGTTTCTATTTTATCTTCAGCTCTTTTCTGAAAACAAAATAAATTTCAATAGATATTCTAGTTCAAGCATTCTCATTTAAATTATAAGTCAACATACCTGCAATCTCCTTTTCTTCATAGCAGCAGTCTCAGGTCTATACTTTTCCATCAATTTGAACAATTGAGTAACTATAAAAATATAATAGAAAATATATTTTTTGTTGAGCTACCGCAGGTCTATTAAAATTAAGATAAATAATTAAAAAACTTACCAGTTGCTTTATCTGCAGCATATGAGAATTGGTTGATTGGTGGTGGAATTTTAAGCCTTCTCTGAAGAACAGATTTTTGACGTTGAATACGAATGTAATTTGGCCATTTTACAAAACGACTTAAATCTCTTTTGGGTTGAATATCCTGACCTGATTAATAAATATTATTACTGTTATTATTATTATTATCATTATTGAGTATAACTTAAAAATTGTTTCAAAACATTGAATTGATGGGTCATAAAATTACTAAATTTTAAAAACTTCATAAAAACTATGAAATCATTAGATATAGTTTCATCACTAGCATAGAAAATCATGAACAATATTTTAATAGTATTAGTTGGGTTATATATAATATCCATAACATATTCTTCAATACAAGTTTTATCTATTATTATAGACAGAAATAATAAAAACCACTGATGATTCTCAATCCCAATGATAGAACTATTTCAAAAATAAATCCTATTCCAGGTACTAAGTAGCTCCTTCATGAAACAAGTTATAAAATTTTACAAAACTTAATAAGTAAAATTTAATTAATTTTTAAATTATTTTAAAAACATTGTATTATTTCAGAGCGAGACTAAGCTTATGGTATGTTACAGTTCTTTTCATTGATTTAAATTAAAAAAAGATATCTATTATTTAGTTGTTTCAGCATACATATACATATATATATATATATTATTTAATACACCATAAGTTTAAATCCATCTCAGCTGGACAGTTAATTAATACAGAGGATTTACCTAACTTCATAACTAAAACATTGGATTGTTAGAAATTATGAAATTAACAAAGTCAAGTTGAAAATAATCACGAAACTAAAAATCCAAAAGAATATTTGAATATATCATACATCTTCTCTACTGTAGGTATAAACTATAAGCCATAATATATTATGTAAATGCTCAGGGTTAAAAAGCTCATAGAATAAATTTTCATAATATGATCAACAAAAATA
This sequence comes from Chaitophorus viminalis, assembly GCA_025469195.1. Lineage (NCBI taxonomy): Eukaryota > Metazoa > Arthropoda > Insecta > Hemiptera > Aphididae > Chaitophorus > Chaitophorus viminalis. The sequence continues at coordinate 188,018 of JAIPRK010000113.1, forward strand.
TTTATCATCATAGCAGATTACATAAAATGTACAGTTACAATTATTAATAAACATCATATGTATTCACTCACAAGAGCAAATATAAAGAAATTAAGAATATATTTCTATTTGATTATAAAATTAAGTCAATAAATAATATTTTGTAAACAGTTATATGTAATTGAGTGCTCAGGGTTAAAAAGCTCATAGAATAAATTTTCATAATATGTTCAACAGAAATATTTATCATCATAGCACATCATTTAATATAATACAAAATATGTTTACCCACTATAATACTGAAATATACTTGAAAATAAAAAAGTTAAATATATTAATTTTATAACAATAACAATTTAATAATATTTAAGCTCAGAATGTCTTTTTCAACATTATTCACATGATATATTATATATGAGTTCTGTTGAAGAAATTCAAGCATCATTGCTCATGAATACAATATAATTGATTTTTAAAATTGCATTAAAACACTATGTAGGTATACCTACTGTAGCTTAATTATACGAGACAATTCTCAGTTAAATTATAAAAGCATAAAATACCAATTATTAAACAATGAAAATGAAATAAAATTCGCTCAGAATGTCAATTACAGCATTAATTTAAAATTATCAAGAATCAATTTCAGGTGAAGAAATTCAAGCATCACTGCGATTTAATACATAATTAGTGAAATAATTAATTCTAACATTCTAAAGTCATGTGCCTGGACAAAAATTAACTTACCAATTCCAAAGTTCCTTGGCCTTTTTTCAAACAATGGGTTAACCACTTTCTGTTTAACTACTTTCTTAGGTTTTTCGCTAACAAGAGGCGCAGGGGCAATTTTTGCCTTCTTTCCAACTTTTTTATTCGCAGCTGGCTGAAATGAAAAATTAATAACATTTTATCAGAACTGAATTAAATAAACGTTTAAAAATTAAGATTTAACATGAATGTTTAATTGTTAATGAAATGTTTGTAATCCAAATAGAATAACCAAAACTAATAATTATGTTTTTGATATTCGTACTTTAATATATCAGTTACACAAGTAAAAATAATATCTCCGAAAAAACATTACAAATATATTCAGTATATTATATTAAATATTGAAGTTACCTTTTTAGGAGCCATGATGACAAAAAGCGTAAAGATTAATTAGATAAACGAGGATATAAATGAGATGCGAATAATAGCTAAGGAAAAAGGAAAAAACACTTATCGTGCTCGAATGGTAATGAGAGAAGAAAAATGTTTGGTTATGTTGACACGAACGACGACGGACGAATTACAGGATCATGGTTCACGGTGCTCTATAAAATTCATAGAAGAAAAGGTTTAGATATCATTTTAACATGGAGTAATAAACTCGCAACGTATGGTTGTCGTTGTCGTGGTGGTGTTGAATGCTGATATCAATGGTTTATTGATACAATGAATGATACTGAATCGTTGATATAGGACTAATAATAACACTAAAGCAGGATTAAAGATAATATTATAGCAATGCACTGAAGTAGTATAACTGTATAAGTATAACAGTTAATACCAATATTTGACTTTTTGTTGATCTTATAAAATTATTTTAATTAATTGCATTTCTGTTAAAAATGATTTTATATTTGAATATTGCTCCTATTATATTCAATTTTTGAGTGTTTCATTTTAATAAGTTTTCCATCTATGTCTACTACAATGTCGGTTACAAAATCTTATACAAATCGATTAAAAAGTGATGTGAAATGCATGTTAGAAAATTTTGAAGGTAACAAAAAACTAATGTTAAATACAATAGAAGTCGCTTATAGACAAATAATGTATAATCAATAAACCATTCAATTCTGATTCTGTTAGTATTTTATTCAACATTGAGTAAGATGATAGATCGATAACTTTTCTTTTAGTTCCTTTAATACTTTTATAAATTGTTTATACCGCAAATACAATTTGTTTTGGTCTTATGTTTTAATGCAGATATGAATACTGAATTTTTATATTGAAGTACTACTTTTTATAATGTGTATAAATATAAATGTGCCAACTTTAAATCATTGGGATTCAAAAAACAGCATTACTGAACTGTTTTGTTTTGGCATATAATTAATTATTTCTACTTACAGTTATGAATGATATGGTTCATAAACTATGATGTTTTTGGAAATAATTAATATGTATGTTTAATTAGCTATATTTTTACCCAATATTTAATATCATTCAAATATAATTATTCTTTTCTCTTCTAGTATTTGTTTTACTTATTTTAACCTCTATTATCATTAAAAATGAATCAAATCATTGCATTTTAGTTTATAGGCAGTTGATTTTGAAGATTTAGATATAGGAATATAGGACTATTTTTATATTTTATTAGAAATACTATATTTAATGTGGATAGATGATACTTTTAATGTGTAGAAAATATTTTATAAAATCAATTAAAAATAATAAATTCTATAGTAAATGAATAATTAGTTTTTTTTGTCTTAAAATCAACTGTCTCACATACACTAAGATAATTTATACACTAAATTATAGTATATATATCTTGAATCTAAGTTGTCACATATTATTATTATTATTTATTAGTTATTACCAATGATTGAATTGTGGAAGGGTTATACTCTTCAGTTTTCTTCATATAGTGTATACATTTAGATTCTTATGCTTTGGAATATAACTAAACTTAAAGTGCATCCTTACTTTTTTTTGTAATTCAACTATTGATTATTACTTATAGTAGGTGTATAATTTCAAGAATTTAAAATTTATATTAGAACTTTCAATTACTCTTTTAAAATATTCAACTATTTTTATTCTATGTTATTAGGTATAGTTAAACTATGTAAAACTGATGATGATCAAACACAAGTTTCTAAAGCTACTCGCAGTGAATTGATTGCATTTGAAATGGAAGTCAGAGCAGCTACCATAGTTCGTGCTGGGGAATCTCTTTTGAAACTTGTCTCAGATATGAAGCAGTACCTCATTTTAAATGACTTTCCATCTGTTAATGAAGCCATTGCCCAAAATTCAAAACTATTTCGTACCAAACAAGTTGAATGTGATCGCAAATTAACAAGTCTAGTGGATGATATGTCAACTGAGTTATATGAGCTTGAAGAAGAATACTATACATCAAATTATAAATAAACAGTAGGTCTACAGATAATTAATTTATTATATTAGGTACAAAATTTTTAACAAAAATTCCCCCCCTCCCCAGCCATATTTATTATCCATTATAAAATAACTTATAAACTATTTTTATAAAACATAAAAATACAGAAATAGTACAATAATAAAAATTGCTGCCGCTGTAAGTTTTACATACATAGATTTTAAGTTCAAATTAGTAGCTTCTTTTTTGTATTTTTTCGACAATATAGATAAATTTTGTGCTTTTGTATCAAGTTCTGAAAAATATTATTAATTTTACTAATTAATTTAAAAACATATATACATTTGTATGTATGTGTATGTATGCGTATATAGTTTTATAATGTAAGACAACTCACAAATTTCACATGATTAGTTTTTCTACCATTTAATTAGAAGAAAACTGGTGATTTATTGGTATGGTCATAGACATTTGGTTGAATTTTCCGGTGCACCATAACTCCGCATACAAGGTTTTTATTTTTACACCTTAACTCCGCACATAATTTATTTTGAACCACCCTAACTCCACACATATTTTTTTTATTGTTTAAATGCAATATTTTATGTTATTAAAAAAAAAAACATTTATATCAATTAAATTAAATTTATTTTTAAACTTTTTACTTTTTGAACTAAAAACTAATTATCTAAGAAAAATAATAATAATTAACACAATTTACAATAAACATAATATGTCATTATGATGTAAATTAAAACTAAATATTATTAAATGATGTTAAACTTTTTACAAAATTATACCTATCACTTTGGCCTTCGCTATGTAATACTATTTTTTTTTATTTATAAATTCCATATTGATTCTTGTTTACTTGTAATAATCCTACTTTCATTATTATTAGCAGAATTCATTTGTGTATAAGAATCTGTCTGTATAGCTAATAAGTTTTTAATGAAGACTGAAATATTTGGATGTGCTGAAGTAAATAAATTACCAAATTTGGCATAAAAAGACTCACAATTGTTTGTAATTCTCTTCAGTGTTGCTTCTTTTTTAGCCCAAATACTGGGTGGAAATTTTGGATCGGTTTTTGCGATGTTTTTTCTAAGTGATCTTTTTTTTTAATTTGTGCATCCTTGGGTTATTTATTTTCTTAGATATTTCAATCAATTTTATTCCATGCGGACTTTCAGTATTAAAAATATTTTTAGAATGTGGAGCTACGGTGCATGCAGAGTTGCAGATTTTCAAAATAATTTTATTCATATGGAGCTACGGTGCGTCCGAATTTTCAGGGAGCTATAATAACCCAATGTAAAATTACCCACAGAGGCTTTGCCCCCGCACTCCTATCCCTTGCACAATATAATCAATAAATAGCATGGGGGCTAAGTCTCCTGATGTCTGCCTGCCTATGGGTATGGTCAAAAAGATATCTAGCAAATCAATTAAATCAAGGACTATAATATAAATATATATTCAATTATATTCATCAAACAATTAATGACTCAATGTAATATTAACTTGAGATACAAGCTGAATTTTTTTAAAAGAATTATAATTTTACGGGTTTCATATTAATTACGTTCAATGTATTTTACCACAATAATTTAAGGTAATATATTCAATTGTATCAACACCTAATTAATTTACTATAAACTATTTGTTATGAAAATTATTTTATTTACTATGAATAATTATTTATCAAATTTGTTTAATCTTATATACAAAATAATATGATTTATTATTGTTTTTTATTTAGATAACAATTATGGGTTAAATGAAGTCAGTTTCACAAGTACTCGATCTTGTGATTATTATTATAAATCTACACATCATGATACTAAGATTATAATGGATAATACATTGTGTTTAGTATTTTTCCTAAAAAAGTATATATCAGCAAATTAACACTAATGAATATTCTATAGTAAATTATCAAATTTTGATGCAATGAATAGTTAATAATTTTTCATGATTAGGGGTGAGAATTTTTTTAATTTAGTTATTATATTTTAGTTTATTTGTATTTGACACTTTGTAAGTAAATTTTAAATTTTATAGTTTCCTATTATAATTTATTACTTTTTTTAAAAAAAATCAAATCAAATTTGCAATGTATGATAATTGTATGGTAAATAAGTTATTTGAAAAAACTAATATATCATTTTAACTGATGACTGTTAATATATTTTTGTATCAGTCGTATTAATTTATATTCATAGATACTTAAATCAATTATGATTAATAGTCACAAAAATAAATAATGAAAATAATGAATTTTAGTTTTAATCATTTTTTACATGATTAGAGCTTTGTATGCTTTTGCATATTTATTCAGGTTGATCGTATGTTATGCTCAGTAAACACTTAATTTGTTTGAAACTTTAACAGGGTATATTTTGCATACTTCGACATTTAGCAATTATAAATATATAGCATATTTAGGTGTTTTTTTTAATATTTTGAAAAAAATTACTATTATAATATAAAAGAAAAAATATTTTAGTGTTTTAATATTGCATAATTATTAATTAATTTTTAAATAAATCAATTAGAATAAATGATTTTTTATCATGTTTCAAGTATACTTTTTTCCATGCATATAAAAAAAAATTTAGTGCATATTTGGTTGGTTTTTAATGCATATAAATCCATACTCTATGTATGGTATTAATTACACAAAATAAAGAGTTAATCCTAAAAAATGTTACCTGACAAAACAGTGCCTCTTTGTAAAACATCATCAATATTTTGAACCATTATTCTTTGAACATCTTGAAGTTCATTATTAATTGAATTTAAATTTTTACGTACTCTAGAATCTATGTAATTTTTCTTTGCTTTTTGAATATAGTTGTCTAAAATAATAGGTTATTAGAAATTATAAATAAGTACTAAAGATATAAATACTGTTCTAAAACATATATACATTCCATCATACAATTTTTGTTTTAAGTGCAATGTTCTGGTTTATATGTTTTAATAAATTACCAAATTCAATGAGTGTATAAGGTCGTGAAACAGTTGACACTTGACGTCCATAAAGTCTATTAAATTCAATAGCTATATCTTCCAAAAAACTAAATGCAGCTCGCTTTGAGAAGTTTTTTTCACACAAAACCAAGTAACTAACATCTTTTTCAATTATGTAGCTAAAATATATAATTTAAATCATACTATATAAATAATATTCAAAATTAAAATTCCAAAAAAATTACACTTACTGAAAATAATATGGAACAGACTCAATGGTGCATTGCTTAGGAGATTGAAAGTTTAATTTTTTAAATAGCAGCTTTGCTTGATTTTGATACTCAATTAATTTTCTTCCAAACTATAAAACATGAAAAATATAATCATGAATTATATCTTTACATTTTTTCATTCATTTTATAATTCAATATATTTTGTAATGTTATTGCAATACATCTGATTTACCTGTTCGTCATCTTGCATAGATGCAGCTAATGGTAATCCATCAGGAATTCTTGCTATCATAGTCAACAGGACCATATTTTTACGCAATGAATTCAAGTTACTAATAAAATAATAATGAAACTTTATTTTAATTGTTGTTAATTTTTAGATGAAGTATGAAATTTGTACGTGTCTGTCGTCAGAACATTGTTATTCATTTACTGTTATCATCATTGATTTTTTGATAAGATATTTTGACACGTAACCTAGTATCATACGACAACAGATATTTCAAACAACAAATCTAGACTAGGATACGATAGATTACAATTCTACGCCTAGACCCTATAATATATTTAGACGTGTTCATGTATAAATTATATATATTATCTATGTACTATGTGTTCATGTTCGTAATTCTATCTATCACAGTCTGTGATTCTACGTCATATCATCTGCGTTATCACTTTTATTTAGTATGGTCAAGGTGAATCCAGTGGATTCAATCCACCTTGAGTACGGTATAAAATAATATTGTATAGTATCTACAGCCGTGCTAATACCCATTCAGAGAGCATAGATGATGATGATAATAATAATAATATTATTTAGTGTCTACCCAATATACACGTGTCACGTACTTACGTATACGTGAGTAATAACTAATGAGTGTCATTAGTCATTAGTGTAATGAGTATTGAGCTTAGAATATGAATAATAAAATAAATTAAACCTTTGCTTTCACAGTATACTTAAATATAAGTAGTCTCTTTATTATGGTATTGTATATTAATATTATATAAATATTACAATTTACAATATACAGTTATTACTTAATATACCTTTCATGAATTTATAACTTCATTAATCATAATATTAAATTTAATAATTAAGTGTTATAAACGTTCGTGTTTTAGCAATATGCCAACAGCGTCAATGTCATAATACTCGTATGGCATATTTCGATGACTAAATAGAGATGAACTGTTTAGGAATGTTCAATGCTGAATTAGAATTTGGATTACCTAGAATTAGGAAAATTTTTATCCAGTTTACCATGTTTGTAATTAATTTTAAGAGGAATAGCCAATGGAGCGCTTCTACCAGGATACATCACTCTGCTTAGAAAAATGATCTGCTTACTTAGTTAAACAAGAATCATCCAATCATTTGGTTTATAAAATATATTGAGTGTAGAGAGGTTTGGTGTTGTATTTTCTTTAATTGATAATTTTTATTTTTATTTTTTGTAAATATTACAAAATAGAAACTACTAGTCTACAACCAGTGTCGAACTTATATCCACAGTGTCTACTACGCTCCTGATACAGTTATACGTATACTAGGGTTGTCATTCGTCCAGGATTTCTTGGGATGTTACCGGTTTAGGAATTCATGTCCTGGCGTTCAGACAAAAGTTCTCGGGACACTGGTCTAAGACTTTTGCATATTAATGTCTCGGAAATTAAAATCGTTTTATAATTTTATTTTTTTACTTACTCGGTTATCGATTTTATATTGAACAAATCCTAATGACCTCTTCATAAATTATTTCGATAACGAACGTTGGAATGTAAGTACACAGCACTAAAAAATATAAGGTGTCGTCCTTGGACGAAAAAAATAAAGAAAAATAACAAATTTGTAATATTTACCTAGAATGTAGATTAGTATAGGTAGTTATACTACCTGTTATATATCTTATAACAGCTGGAAATTGTATAATTTATGTTCATTTGAATTTTAAATAAATATTTTTTATACCTAAAAATTATATATATAAATATATAATTATTTACTTACTAGATAATTACCTTTATATTTATTATTTTATGTTTATGAATTTCTGTGTCCCGGATTGTGCCATCCTAACGTATATACCGATACATATAATACAACAATTCTTGCTCATTTTACTCGGACCTTCCTACTCTAATATTTAATCATTTCAATTAAAAAGCATATACCTATTTATAATTTTTTCTATTATATCAAAGTGCCTTTGTTCACAAAATCTTACAACTCGCTATCTTATTAAGTATTTGATAATTAATACAAAGTCGAGGTGTCGGCCCAGTCGGGAGACAGTTACAAATTATTGCCTATATTAGGTAAAATATTAAAGGAAACAGGAAGTTATCGAGAATTGAGGAAAAATTGAAATTCTGGTACAGTCGACTCTCGGTAATTCGAAGTAAATGCTTGTCCTCTTGAAAATCTCGCGGTAATTCGAATAAAACCCATTCATTCGAGTACACTCGGTAATTCGAAATTAAATTTTAGGAAAACTTGCCATCAACACGTGACAGTTCGAAGTTTCATGCGTCTAACGCTCTGTAATTCGAAGTTTATTCACCAAATGTATTTTATCTGTATTCTTATAATCGTTTTGTTAATAATTTATTATACAGTCTTGTAGAAATTTAGCTTATTATTTACGATAACTAGAATTATTATCGTAAGAACCATATCGTTTTATTTCTTAATCGTCCCATCGTAATTTATCTTTCCGAGTCGTGGATAGCCGTCAGCCGAATGTAGTTTTATTTTAGTTATAATAATAATTTAATTTAAAATAATAAAAAGCTCTAATATGTACCAAATTACGTTACGATCGTTACGTGTAATTATTAATAATAAAGAAATGCGCGTATTTATTTTCAAGCTTTCGAAGTTATCTAAACACCAATTCTAAAACTGAACAGTGAACAGTAGTCAGTAGGTAATAGGTTTTATCTTATATGGTAAACACTAATTGTACTACTAATAATATTACATTTTGTCATTTTATAACAATTATTTTGATGCAAGTGCAATACCTAATGCTCATAATTTATTTATGTATTTACCGTAACATTGATATTTTATTACATTAAAATAATTTTGAGTTCACTGAATAGAGAACAGCGGTTTACGAATTTTTATTAGAGAAGCATTAGTTTTTAATACGAAAAACTGTTCATTTGTCATTAATTTATTTGGTAGGTATACTAAATAAATATTACTGCTGCAGTTTTGAACAAACTGTGTGAACTGTGAATAGCACATCTATGATAAGAAAAAGGTAAAGTTCCTTCTTTTTCGTTACTTATTAATCTTCGAAATTACTTATATAACCGCTGTAGTCATAATTATAGGTATGGTGTTTTACATACTAGTATACTACCAAAGACAAAAATTAATAGGCAGTAGGCACCCATTTATTTATAAGTTGAAGCAAGTGAAGTAATTTTGCTAAAAATGTAATGGTTTGTGAAAAATGGAAAAACACCAAGAGCAAGAGTCAAGACCGCAGCTTTGATTTATAATAATATGAAGTTATTTATAATTGTTGTGTATTATGTTTTAATTTTGTCCTAGTTTTATCTTATCTGTGGGTATATAATAAAAATAATATACTTATAAATTACAATAATAAATGTTAACTGAACTTATTTTTGTTATTTAACTCAATTAAGATTCGTATTTAGATATTTATAAAAAAGTCAACGTAAAACATTATATTAGTTTTCTGATGGTACATACTGAAATGCGTAACCCTAGTTAAAGCTAGCAGTAGGACATTTCAGTAAGTTATTAATTTTTATACATGTAACGATATAACATATTCAAGCTAAATATATTAAAATATAATGCACTTTATAATAACCTATTCTTTTTATTTTTAACTATATTATTATATTTATACTATATTTAACTATATATATATAGTTAACTATATTTATATTTATTTATTAGGTAAGTAATTTTTAGTGCTCTTTCACATGAGACACTTTGTGGCCGGCTACTAGAATCAAGATTCAAGGCACAAAAAGTGTCCCGTAATAAAGAACCTTTCACACAAGACACTAGTCGTACACGTGTATCTGATTTAATTCAAAACAAATAATTTTTAAATATTCATTGGTCATTCAACCATGAGTGTAGAAGAAGCTTTGTTATTTTACTGTTTAATTAAAATCGGAATGTGATGTGTTCCATAACGCAGGGTGACGTTCAATTTTAATAATTAATTTGTCAGTATCGAAACTCATACTTAAATTTTTTTTTTAAATTTTAATGATGTTAAAATACTAAATTGATAACGTTTAAAAAACTAATTTCATTATTTTTTGGAAACGCGTGTCCCGTTTGAACGTACTAACACAGATTATATGAATTATTCATATAATCTTAGGTACTAATTAAAGTTCATGTATCACGAGTGGCCCATACACAGACATTGTGTCCGGACACTAGAGGGGAAGAGACACTTCGATTCAGTGGTCGGACACATATTCCTTATCAGTGTCTCGTGTGAACGCGTTTATTTATATCAATGTATTTTCAGCAGCGCGATTCTTTTCAGACAATAGTAGCCGGCCACAAAGTGTCTCGTGTGAAAGAGCTCTTAAACATGGAAAGCCAGATAATTATTAATTTTCATTGACAACTAATTTACTGTTAGACATATTGTTTGTTTGATATATTTCAGCATTTGATAAATTTAATTGTGTGAATTCTAATTTCTTATGAATGTTGATGTTAACTCGAATTTGTTCAAATATTTTAATATTTCTTGTTCTAGTTCATTAATTATACTATGGAATATGGATTATTATTTGTATTCGCTATTCATGAATTGTAAGTATAAGTAGTATAACAATAAAATCATAACTATTAATTCATGATAGAATGAGTATGATATTAACGGGTGATTATAGATTTAATATCATATAAATATATATGCATTATATATATAATGCATTTAATGTTATGTTTGACTTAGACTACGAATTAAGATATATAATATGTAAATATGTATATTATCTTAATTCGTGACTTATATATGTAAAATATCATTCTATGAATGAATAAAAAATTCAAAAATAACCCGTCAAGGCGTCAACCCCAAATTTCGACATATTATCAGGTGATATAGTGCGATAATGGTACAAATATTTAATGTATGGTACAATATTATTAGAACTGGTTACACTGCTTGTCGGCCCTTGGTCTTATAACCCTAATACTACATTACACTTGAATATTAACATATCAATTTTTCAGTGACGTAAACGATTCAACTTTTTATGAATTTGTGAAAGTAGTGTAGTATTTTAATATAGAAAATTATAGTGAGTATTTTTACTCCGTACAGTGTATATTCGTGTATATTATGGATTAAATAGTAAAATTAGAAATCTTCTATTCAAAGGGTAAGATAAGATAAATTTTTTTAATGATATTGATCTTTCATCTTAATTTGTAAATACTAAATAGATAAAAGCTTAACTTTTTGTAAAACCGATTTGACTAGAGCACCTAAGACAACAATAAAAAGTGAAAATGTCCAACAACAACTTTTGGAATAACTTGGATTCTTATTCTAGCTTTCAACAGCCACCTGTACGTTTATTTTACAGCTATTTAAATTTTTTATTGCTAATTTTAAAAACATTTTTAATTTGTCTACTTTAGGTAGAAAATTCACAACAGAATGATGAATGGAGTTGTAGTACAGATGAATGGAATTATATTGAACAGTCTTCAAACAACAAAAATTCTAATGCACAGAAATTGAATTTAAATTCAGATTTGACGTTGAATAGTTATTCTGTTCTAGATCCTAATAATGGAACAGCTCAACCAATAATTAATTCAAATAGACCTTCCTATAATTATAACAATGGAATTGAAAATGGTCAACATAAATTTCCTGCCATTAGTAATAATTGGTTTGATAAAATTGAAAGTCCACTTGAACAAGTCCAACCTAATGTCCAACATGTAAATCAAACTGTTGATAGTAAAAAATGTGATAATAATATTGTTGAAACTGATGACAACTTTTGGTCAGATGTTGAAAATAGAGAAATACTTCCACCAGAATCATTTCAGAATGATTCATTACAAGTTGCAATGAATAATTTACAAATAAGTGATGAGGTTAGTTATGAATTACAATTTATAATCTCAACATTTTTATTGTAGACAAACTATTGATTAGTTGACATTTTTTCGTAAATGCTATGATCACTATCAAATTTGTATTGCATGTGTATGTAATTTAAATTTATTTTATTCATTATTTTATTTGAAATGATACTTATTGTTTTTCTGTAAAAGTTTAAGAAATTAAATCTTAATTTATGGCTTAACTAATTTAAAGTATTCATCCTAAATTATGTCAAGAGTAATGTACTTAGTGATCTTTGATTCTTATATTCTTATTTAATAATTGTGTTGTACTTGTACTACTAGTTGGTTTATACCCAAAACAATTTTATCTAAGAGTAATTGATTCTCGAAATCAAAATATATGTTCTAAAATCTATGTATACAATTATTTTAATCATAATTGCAGTAATAATAATAAGTGAAATAAAATATTTATTTTTATTTTTTTTTAGGTGATCAATTATAATGTTTGTGATAACAATGTGACATTTAATAATACTGAAATTGTAAAAAGAAATTCTACAGAAAATGATGATGGTATGTTTTTATTAGTTATAATATTTATAATTTTATTATAATATACTGGAACTGGAGAAATAAGCCTCATCAGTTATAACAGTGGTTTTCAACCTTTTTTGGATAGCAACTCCCCAATTTTTATATTTTTTTTAATGTGACCCCCTTCAAAATATTTTTTTGTTTTGTTCATTAAAATTTTATTTAATTACTGATAAAATATTTATATGGTACACAATTTTGATTAATTTACACTTTAAAATTTCATTAATTTATAATACAATCAATACAACATTATTTTCAAATGTATTGTTAAGCATATACCTACAGTAAATTTAAATTAAAAAAATACATAAATAAAATTTTAAAAATGTACAATTTATCTTGTTATTCACATGTTAATAGGATACTTGAAATTGATATCATACAAATTGTATATACTTGTATATATAGATCTTGATATTTACAATCTTTATTTTTTGGTTCTCAAAATTGAAAGTTTTTTTTTCTTCCAATTCCTCGTTGATAGGCTGGTCCATTGTAGTTTCCGATAGTTTACATTTTTTATTTACACTTGCACTTGTACAAGTTGAAGATTGTTTAATTAAAAAATTTTTCCATTTTAAAACAGTATTGTATTTTTATACTTTATATCGCGTGACAAAAATGATACTTTGGTAACTGATTATTATAAAAATTTGCGACTGAATTTGTTCAAATACGATACGAGTTATGAACCATTAAATAATCTTTATCCGCTATAGTCGTCTAAGATTACGCTCCTCGGCAATTTATTGAATAGAATATAGATGTAGAATAAAATAAATAATTAACTTTATTTTATTTTTAAATAATATGGAAAATAATTTTGTCTATTATTTTTGGCGACCCCCAAACCTATTATTTGCGATCCCCGGGTTAAAAATCACTGAATATAATTGGATATATTATAAATTCAGGGTTTAGAGTAGTATTTCTAAACTTTATTTTACTTATTTCATTCATACACCCCTTGAGGCTTTGACATCTCACTACCAATCCTCCACATATCCTTTACCATAAGCTTGTATTATTCCATTTTCACTTAGAACATATAAGAAATTTTAAAAAACAAAAAATAATGATTCCTACTATATGTATATTTTATGTTATACAGAATATAGATGTATAATTTTTAAGACTGGGTTTCTTTTGTGTGAAAAAACTTTTAAATAAATCAAATTCTAATTGTTTCCACAATTATTGCTTGTTTTTTCACTATCTCTTCAGATCTTGTGTACATCAGTTGGTATTCACTTGTATTGAGGATATTTATTAAGTTGTTATAGTTTAAAAACTTATATGATTTTGTTTTATTACTCTGATAGTAATTTTAGTACAATTATATTCATTTCACTTTTCCATTTACCAAATGTATGTTTTAAATTATTTAAGAGATCTCAAACGATTTCATCCAACAAAATTGTATTTATTATTTATTTATCTTAATATTAATTAATGTCTGAATGATTGGAAAATAACAGTTGGACAGAAATAGATTTTTCAATAAAATGTTATCATAAAATTTTCTTGGTATTGAGAATTATCACAATAAACATGTTTTCAAAACATACGTTTGCACTTTGGGTCTTCCGCGCAGCAGGACTACTGATATGTATTATGTATTGCTGTACCTTTGTAGTTTTCATATATTATGGCCTTATATGTTTGTTTTTTTTATTATTAATTAACCTGTGGCAACTAAGGATATTGGATATAAGATTGGATAGTAGATTGTTGTTTGATTTGGGGAAGTATAGGTTTTTGGAACATGTATGTGTATATGTCGCATGGTTTCGTAGCTAAAATCCGGATGATACTTAACCACAGCATTAATCAGCGAATGCAGCTAACCACTCCGCCACACCATGCCACCCTTATGTTTTATTTGCACAAAAACCTGGCTAAGAAAGCTATTTTATTTATTTTTGATTTCATCATCAAAGATTCGAGACATTAACTGTCGAAGGAGAAAGTTTTCCTCTTTCTGGGATTAATAAGAACAGCGTTACTAAAATATAAAGTTCCATGTGGTAATACAATTACCAAACTTTGTGACAGTGCTGCAGTAACAAAAAGAAAAATATTCAAAAACATCATTAATGATATTTTGGATATGTGTGTTTGACTGTTGATTTTGAACATCACGACAAATATAAGCTATTTTAATACTTAGGCGTAACTTGTCATTTTTTTTATCAAATGGAAATTATAATCGAAAGCATTTGAAACTTTACAATTTGAGAATTCCCACACATGAAAATATAATAGATTGTATCAAATTAGTTTTATACTTAGTTTTACGTTAAAAACACAACAGTGTGGCTGGGCCGGCTACAGTATCCAACTGTAATTGCAGGACTTCAACATAATTCAATTAAATAATTTACAAATAATTTGTGTGAAGTTGTTGGACACTTTCACAGAAGTGCTGTTGCTCAAATAAATTTAGAAAAAGAACAAAATATGATATAGATACCAATTTTCAAAAAAAGATTAATTCAATATCTCATAATAAGATGGAATTCAACACAAGATATTATGCTTACTGTATTAAGAAATTTAAATCCAATTAATTATATTTAAATTTTGAGTTCAAAAAGTATATTTGATTAGATTTATAGTTCTCTTATTACTTCAAATGAATCAAAACAAATGAGAGATATAATTGAAGTTTTAGATACGTTTAAGCTGCTACAAAAATACTAGGAGATAAGTTACTTGAGTTACTATGTCTTTAACAAGATGAGTAATTAAAAGTCTTCTATAGAAATCCAAATCACCTACAGTTAATTTTTAAAAGATATTGAATCATCCATTTATTGTGATTAAAAAAAAAATGAAAGAAAATATGAAACAGCAAGTGCAGTTTTAAAAGTGGCTGCTTTGGATTCAAAGTATAATTATGGAAATAATTAAAACTAGAAATATGTCAAGAGAAGATAGAAGTTAATTATCAACAAACAACATAATAAAGCATAAATAATGAAGATATAGATGAAACTTTGGACCCGACCAAAAAAAATGAGATGCTCTAGACAGATAGTGACAATGAAGTATAAACTGATACAATGGAACAATCACCACAAAACAACCTAATTATTGAAATATATTATTATATTGAATATATTGAAAACCTATAAAGAAAGCCAAAGTACTTAAAAAAGGATCAAAATGTACTAAGTGAATGTAAAAAAATATCTTGCATTAGAAAATTTATCTAAAAAAATATAGTTGTGATAATTATGCTCAGTGAACTATCTAGTTAATCTAGGCTATCTAGTTAAGCAGGGTTTGCTTTATCTGCAAAGGGCAAATTGTTATACACAAAGGTCCATGATGTTCTATTATTAAATCCATTTTTATATACAGAGAAAAAAAGTCCACTAATCAATCATTAAGGGGGATTAAGTAAACCATGATTTTCTATCTCTGTCTATCACATGCGCAACATAGAAATTTAGACGATTTCTATTTCCAACCAATCATCTTCTTTATATAGACTTTAACATTTTTTTGATTTTGTCCCCTAAATTTCACAAAATAAAATGAAAAAAAATTGGAAATATAAATCAAAAAAATTTGATTTTTTGGTATGTTAAGTACAAAACGTAAAAAAAAGTGAGAAATTCAATTTAAAGAAAACTTTATAACAAATTCTTATCACATTCATTGATTGATCGATATGTTGGAAATAGAAAACGTCTAAATTCCTATGTGCTAAACAGAGACAGAAGATTATGGATTACAATCCCTTTAAGTTTAATGGGTTCAACCGTACTGTATCCTTATGTTTTTAATTTTTAATTGTTAGTTTAATAATTTACTTATAAGTTGTTTTAATTAATTGTATGTTTTGTTTTATTCTTTATTTCTAAATAAAATTATTAGAAAAACAAATTTGTTATTTACATTTTACCAATTTAATATAAAAATATTTAATTCATTCAATATTCATAAACTGTTAAATTAATATATTGATAATACAAATTTTGTCAATAGAGATATTAAAAATATATCGTTTGAGACTCTTTATTATCTTATAATTGATTGCTATAAGCCTGACACCTACAGTAGCGCTAATGCTGTTAGTTATATCATTAATTATAAATACTAGTATTTATAATAAATAGTTATGTTTATGATCAGTATTTATATAAAATATATGAAATAAAATAAAAATTTTGTATTACTGAAAAAATCTGTTATAATATCGGTTTATGTGTTAGAAGTAAAAATAAACAATTTTTGTGGAACATTTAGATTATTTTTGTTTTATATTATTATATTCAACACTCATCTTAAATATGATTTTTTTAGATAGACCACCAATTGGATTGCATAGATTGGTTACTGGACAAACCAAATCATTTGAAGATTATTCAAATCTTGAACCATGTGGTCCTCAACCATTTGATGTTCGAACTGTACCTGGCCAATTAAGCGACGATGATATCCCTGTTCAAAGACATGTCACAGGTTCTCAAATTGGAGCTAACCCAATAGATAACAACTCTAATTTTCAAAATATTGATAATAATTCAGTAACTTTAAAAAGGCTTCCATCATTAGAACAGTTTCAAAATCAATTTGAAGGTCATTCTCGACAAGTATTACATAGAGATGTTGAAGATTTTGTTAACCAGCCTAATGATAATTTAAAATTAGATGATTCAGTTAGAGTCATTTCTAATGTCGATAGTTTTACATCAAGTAGAAATGAATCACAGTTAGAATTAAAAGAACCTACAACCGTTATAAAAAGAAGTCGCCCAAGAATTTTGGATCATGAAGTTTTTGAACGCACTGGACCAGATGGTTATATGAATGAAACAAGTCCTTATTTGAGATCAACTACTCAAAACCAAAATAAACCAGTTATGGATTCTCAACAAGATAAGAATCTAAAATTAAATTCTGCTCAATCAGAAAGCACTGAAAAATTTCAAGAGTACGACAGAATGGAAAAACGAGTTGAAAATAAACATCCTCCACCACCACCACCAGGATTTCATAGAATGGTTGAAGGTAATATTGGAGAAGAAGGTGTTCAAAAATCTAGATTGCTAAAAACAAATCATAAAAATGATGAACGACAGCGTCGACACTCAATTGATTCAGATTCATCAGTTCCACTGACTAATCCAGTATCAGAAGAGGGTCATAAGAGTATCCGCAGAGGACCTCAAACAAAAAAAAATAACAAAAATGAGCGTTACCAAAATCGTGAACGAAGGTATTATCGTCATCCTAGAGGGTAAGTATGAAAACATTGTTTTAAAGTCATTTTGTTAAATATTAGATATATAGATTTAATAAATGCATTCTATAATTTTAATATTTTTAAGTTCTAACCCAATTGAATATGACAATATAACATTTTCTTAATAGAATTGAAGGAAATTATTTTCATGAAGAAGAAGAAGAAGAAGAAAATGCTTCACTGAGTCCTGAAGTAGAACCTGAATTTCGATCACATCGATCTCGAAATCATCAATCTAAGCGATTTAGACAAAGAAATCATCATGATAGGTATTTGATATTTTTATAATAATTTTAAATATTAAATTAATATTGTTTGTATTTTTAATACTTTTATTTGCCACTAACTAATTTACACCTAATTTTTATTTTTACAAATAATTCTAATACATAACTCACATACATAACTGTAGCATGTTTTTGTCCTGCTTTGCACAGTTACGACCACTCAGACATAGAATATCCAAGTGAATATGATGACTTTGATGAATATGAAAGGCGCAGACAATATAGGTAAACATTTAAATTTAATATAAATAATGGAAATTAGATATTCATATTTTAAGTACAGATGTTTTTTACCAAAATACATTAAGAAATATTAACAGTTTTTGAGTATTCTAAGTTCTGATTAATTACCTGTTTGTTTTAATTTTTATAAATTAATTTTAATATTATTTGATTTTTTTTATGTATTTTATTTGCAATATCATCATTAATTTATTTCTTATATAATGAAATAGGTATGCAACTTAAAAATTATTAATTTAACATATAACTTTAAAATACTTAAATTTATTTTAATTAATCATAACAATATTTATGTATTTTATTTTAATTCTATGTTAAAATATATACTTAAAATTATTATTTATAAAATGTATATTTGCACAAAATTGCTTATTTGCATAAAATATGATTTGTTAAAAATGTACGTATGTATTATTATTGTTATAGTGTTTGATTTTATCATTTATTAATACTTTATATTTAGGAGTTTCTATTTACCATTCAGAAAAACTAAATTACTTTTATAATATGTTATTTATTTTATTTAAAATAATTAAACCCTAACTACAGCTCTTACTAGTGAAGTTGCCTAGATTGTTTTTTTTCCAAAATTTTGGTTTAGGAAGTAAATACAGTTTCCTATTTTATTTGTTTGATTATTAGTAAAAATAACAATTAATACCTACTTATAAATTCTCACTATATAGCATTCTACAATTGCTTCAGGGTTTCTGATTAAATATTGTATCATATAATAATAATATACAAATTTATATAGTAAGAAAATTTAAACTTTAAACTCTTTGGTTTCTACGATAATTACTATACTTTGTATTATTATTTGTACATTATTTGAATATTCTTCAATAATATAAAATTTGTTTATTTTGGCAAATCCTTTGATAATTTTAAAACTTTCATTTTAATGTTTATTCTAAAATAGATTGTCCTATTAATGATAAGATTTTCTTGCTAATTCAACCATGATTTGAAACATTTAATTCAAACAAGACTTAAATTTAAGTCATTTTTGGAAGAAAAGTGTGTAAATAATTATTTTAGTTTTTTGTATTTCTTATATTCATAGATTTTTATTTAATGTGGTTAAATATGTATGTTATGATTATTATATATTATAAAGTACTGTTAATTAAATTTTAGGACATATTGTTATATGTATTAATAACAACTTTAATCACATTTGTCATTATAATTTTTTATTTCCAGAAGTCCTGAATCTGATCTATATAGAAGAAATCCTAGAAATTATCGTGATAGAAGATACCAAGATGAAATCATGTATGGCATTCTTTAAATTTTTATAAAAATATATTAGTACAATTACTGAATTTTTAGGTTTAGTAATCAAAACTACAGAAGAGATGAGGTTTTCTATCGTAATAGACCTTCAAGTAGAACTGATTCAGATTATCATAGAAGGTATTACTCGCCTGTACCTTTCCAAGATTATTCAGCTCATATTGAATCGCTTGATCCATTAGAAAGTAAGTATGCAATTAAATATATTAATATATTTTGTTTTTATTAAATTGTTTTATTTTATATAATATTTTTTTTTAATTTTAATTTTAGGAAGAAATTTTTTATTAAAATTTAGAGAAAATAATCCTAAAGCATATACTGAGTGGTATTCAAATTATAAAGCTAAAGTTGAAATGCAGAAATTAATATCGAGGACTAAAAATGGATCAGAGTGTAGTACTCCGGTATCGACTCAGTCACATGATGTGTATGTTTTCAAAACAATTATGTTATTTCAGTTTAGATGTATACTTATTATTTAATATTTTATTTATATATTTAGAGGATCGTTAAATAATACTGTTAGACAAGAAAAAGAAAAGGAAATTCATCGAACTACCCCTCCTAGGTATCAGAAGTATCATATAAATGGTAATTTCAACCTGAACTATTTACTATCTTAGTACAATTAAATTCTTAGTTCAGTAGAAACTGTTTATTAGGAACACTTTTTAATCAAGGAAAAAGGTGTCTATTTACAGATTGTTTCTATTAAGCAATGACTTACTGTATTAATTGTAATTATTAATTTTTATTTATGTATAATATATATATGTTTGTTAGTATTCTATGAAAAAAATGTATAATTAAAATATTATTCACATTGAAAAATGTCCTTAAGTGAGTAAGTAGGTAGGGTCTATTAAGTTTCGTCCAATTAGTTTCTAACTATATTGGTGTAATCCATTATTTTGCTAGGTTCTCGGTTTTTTGACGTAAAAGTGATCTATTAATGTTGGCAATTTTTTTCCTCATTTGTAAGCCATTCCTTCTACGCTATGTCTACAACTTCTCTTTCCAAGAAATGATTTCTCTATTTCTTTTACGCTTAAATTTTCCAATTTTGCGCTCTCAATGAATGAAGGATTTTTCAAAATTTTAATATGGAATGAGAAACATTTATTTGACCTGCAGCATGACAAAAATTAATTTTTGGAAGCTCTTAACAACTAACACTTGTCTTCCGCGTTTAAGTCATAACATTTAGAAACTTTTAATTTTTGTAATTACATTGGTTATTGCTATTATTTTATTGACCAACAAATACATATTGTTTCAATAACGTGATTATAACAATTTTCCATATTTGTAATAAGTAACTTCTACTGTATTAATTATATAAATAATTCATACAACTTTTCAATACTTAATTAAAAATAAATTATATTTGGTTTTTTAAATAAACATTTTTCAATGCAAGATTATTTTGTTAACACTTTTTTACAGTATATTTTTAGTAAGAGATTTTAAAGTATTCCGGGACCCTGAGAAAACCAAATTAATAAAATAATGATGTTTTGATTACAAAATTATTAATTAAATAATAAAAATAATAAATTTTGTGAATTTCCCAATTATTATTGAGCCTTTGAGTTTTGTAGAGTATAGTCTGAAAATAAATAGTTTTAAATACAATTTAATTAATTTGTTATTTACAATTATAATTATATTTATCTTTAGCAAAAATGAATATGTGTTTTGGGAAATTATATGTGTTGGACTCTTCAAGTGCAGCAATTGATATTTTTAAAGCCGTGCCTGAACTGAATGACATTGATACTGCTGAACTTTTTAGGTTCCCAACACCTTTTGTATTGTTAGTATAAAATATAAATTCAAATCAACATTTTTAATTTTGTTTATGTAATAACTATTATTATGAAAAATTTTCAGAGGTAAAACTCACAAAAATGCTGTTGCTCAATATTTAAACAAACTAGCAGAAGAAGCATCAAACTATTCAGAGCGTCTTCTGTATGAGCTAATATGTATGATAACTAAACGCAATGGAGTAAGTGAAAATTAATTGTATATAATAATACACAAAAGAAATATTTTAATACATATTTATTTTAATTTACTTCTTATAAATAGATTGTAGATGGAACTGATGTATCTGAACTTTTAATGGACAATGTATTGAAATTTCCAATTGAACATGTATTAATTGATAATATGAACGTAAAAAATGTGAAGGAAATGTCACTTGAACCATTAAACAATTTCAGAGAATTACTTATACAAGGAAATAAATCTGAGGCTATAGGTAAGAGACACTAGTACATATAGAATAACAACTAATAATATTTAAAAACCAATTTATCAATATATATAATATATATATACTTCAAAGAATTTTTTTTTTAATTTCTTTGGAGTATAAAAATTATTTTCTTACCAATTACCAAAATATCATTAAAAAACTAATATTTTTTACAAAATCAATATTAATTGTAATTGCATATTAGTAAATACTAAATAATAATCTTTAATACTTAAAAATTTGTTAACAATAAAAATAATTTTCTGACTAGTTTTCTTGACTTAAATTCTAAACCTAAATTTTATTCATTTATTTTATCACTTTTGTCTCTAATTTAGTTGCTAGATATGTCATCAAACCAAAGTAAAATCCTTTGTAAGATTTGATAAGTATTACAGGATATAAAATGCATCTTAGTCATATGTACAAAAATAAATTACAAGTATAATTCTTTTGGTCTTCTGATAATACTACTAATGGTATCACTAACTGAATTAAACATGGACCTTCAAAATATTACTTTGTTCACTCTATAACCAATCAACTTATATTTAGATTTTAAATTTAATAATTTATCATTGCTTTCCAACGCCTTCATCCAAATGGTTCTTCTAATATTTTTCACCAAAATCCAATCTTTTTAATAAGTTGTGTGTTTCAAACTATTAATAACTTAATTATGTATGTTTTTATAGAATTTGCTATATCAAATCAAAATTGGGGTTTAGCATTTATATTGGGTTTATACATGGATTCAAAGACATTGAATTATGTTAGATCTAAATATTTTCAAACAATTTCTCCAAATGATACTTTACAAACATTCTTTCAACTTAGTAGTGGTAAAATACCATCATGTACAACCGTAAGTAAATTTTTGAACTTTATTTTCTAAACGACTAAATCTTTTATATTCTTATTAATAACAGTAATTTAAGAATGTTTATATAATATATATAATATAAACTAGTTTATGATAGAATCTATGTGTTCAATTATGTATATTATAATATGGTTATAATTTACTAATGATAATAAAATAACATGATTCCATATTGTTCACTTTTTATATTTATAAATAGTTTTTATATAATTTGTTATTACTTACTATAATAATTTATTTTATTTTGCTAATCATAGTGCTGTACTGATAACAGTTGGGGTGATTGGAGGGAACATTTGGCCATGATTTTAAGTAATCAACATGTCAGTATAAATAATGCTCGTATTGCTACCATTCAACTTGGGGACACTTTAAGTTTGTATATCAAGTTAAAATAAATTATGTGTATAATTGTTTTATGTAATAACTTTGTAGGTGCTAAAGGTGATGTGTTTGGAGCTCACTTTTGTTATTTAGCTATTCAGGTACCATTAGATTCACTTGGGTTATCTTCTAAGTATACTCTTTTAGGTACATCTTCTACTCAACCTTTAAATACCATGGCTTCAAATCGTGCCATACTACTTACCAGTGCTTATGAGTTTTCAATGCGATTAAATCTTAGTCATTTTCAAATTCCTAGTCTTTTGGTAATTTATCTTATTATTATGTATTTATATATGTATTTTATTATTTAGACCAAATGTTTATATTTAATATTACTTTTAGCCTTATAAATACTTGCTAGCACTTCGCCTAGCTGAGTATGGAGAATGTGAACATGCTTTACATCATTTGGAAGCTATTGCAGCACAGGTGATCACATCACCTGGGTCTGTAAATTTAGGATTTATCGCCAATGTTGTAGAATTAAGCACAGATTTGCATTTTATGCAAATTTCCAATAATAGTTTACCTGGAAATTTGGAAACATTAGATTGGTTAGAAGATTTAAAATACATTTTAATAAGTACTGGAAATGTAAGTAAAATATATTTATATATTTCAAATAGGATTCTATTTTATTTACACTTATATATGATGTTATTTATTTATAAAATGTTTAGAATAATAACCCTGTGGATGAAGCAGCACCACCCATACAGCAAAAAATAGATAATTCTCAATCACATCAAGTTGAATCTTCAGTTGTACCTAATGAACAGCAAACTGTAAGAATTATGAAAATCTAATAGAAAAATGAATATAATATGTGTAATATAGGTTCCAGATGCAAGTATAGATTATCCAACTAACTATCAAGCACCACCACCTCAAATACCTTTGCAAGTTGTTCAACAGCCATCTCTTCCTTCAGCAAACCCATATTGGCAGCCAAATTTTGTTTCTCAATCAACTGAAATTCCACCACAACCACCTCAAAATGGTAAATTGTACACTAATATACTATAACCTATTAATTATTAAGTTAGTTGTGATTTTTTTTTTATATATATATATCTATATTGTGTGTTTTTTTATAGTTGTATTCTTAAAATAATAAATATTCTACTTATTAACAGTAATGTTAAAAAAAAAAAAATTATATTTTTTAATTTATTTAATTTACACCAATTTATATAATACTATATTTTCTTTTTACAATTTTAATCACATAATAAGTATATTTCTTTTGTTTGAAAAATAATATTTATACTTTCAGTTCATACTTATATTGATAAATATATTAGTCATATTTAGGTAGTATGATGTATGAACAGTATAATAAAACAAATTAGAATTGTGTTAGTATATTTTTAGAAATTACTTTGTTAAGTTTAAATCAATGGTTAACCAAACCTGCACATTAGTCATTTATCATGTACGATACTTGAATGTTTTAAAATAAATGATAATATTTGATTAATCAATATATTTCAAATTTAAAAATATATATATAGATATATATAACATTAATTTAATCAATTCGTGTATTTAATCAATATAATTAATTATATCAGGGGTAATTATGTTAATTAAGTTGATAAATCGATTATATAGATTGAATCAATAACACAATCATAACAAAATTTTTTTTATTTTTGAATATTTGTTTCATATTTAACACACAATATATTTTATCTTGAATGCATTTCAAATTTAAATAGTAGTTAAAGTTAATAACAACAAAATTTTACTTTTCCAGTCTTTTTAATTAACCATAAAATACTTTGTTTGGATCAAAATAATCAATGAGAACTAATTAATCTATATTTTTTCCTTTAAAATAAAAATTAATTTATTAAACAATACGATTGTGCAGGAAAAACGATTAATCGATTTATTGACAGGTCATGGTTACCTACATGGCTTTATGCATGTATTAATGTATATAATCCAATCAGATTTTCTATAGTTAATTACACATGCATTTATACTAAATTATATTTATATTGAAAGTTAACACTGTTATGTATTATATTTCATAAATATTAAAAAATAAAAAAATGTATTACTATGAATTGAATTTTGTAGTATTTAGAATTATCTATTACTAATTTTAAGTGTTTATTTCTCAAACTTAATTTATTTTTAGTTATGAATGATTTAATTAACAAAATATATTGCAAGATATTGGAATATTGCAAGATATAAGTACAATTAAAATTTTAAATACCCTAAATGATTGCTTCTGTAGTGATTTGTTGTTCCGTCACTTATATAAACCTTGTTTTTGTTCAATACTTTATGTATATGGAATCATTATAATTAATTCATTTAAAATGGTTATATTAGAAAAGAAATATTTTAATTATTTTGTATGAGATACTCATCTTGAATTTATTTAAAATACATTCTTCAATTATTAAAATAATTTTATTTTTACCTAAAAGAATAATAATTTAAAGGTTTTCATTTTCTTTGTAAATCTGGTACAACATTCTGAAAAAGTACTTTATTAATTCTAAACTAAGTTAGTAGATGTTCAGAATATAAATTCATCAATTAATTAATTTACTAATCTTGGTGTTGGAAATAAACCTTGTTAAGTATCAATGGAACAATTATAAGATCTATATGTCTAAGCAATGAAAAAGAAAAACAGCAAAAATGATTTATATTACTAACTAAACTAAAAATTACTAACTTCCTCTTACATTTGTAATTTAATTTTTAACAGTTTGCATTTTGCATTCTAGCAGTAAACAACAGCAAACATTTCAAGAAAATAAATAACAAAGGAGTTTACAATCTAATTATTACTATTTATTATTAGTTAGTATTGTTTAATAGGAAATACTAATTTTTGTTTGCATTTTTAATCTTTTGAAATGTAAATATTAATTATTTATTATTTATGCATACAATTTATACATATAGTATAAATAATATATATTCAGTTTCCTACGAAATAATTTTAAATCCAAAGTTATGAAATAAAGAATTAAGAGCTAAAGTTAATTGAATAATGTGAAACATTATTTATTTATATATTATGATTATAATAAATAATGAAGAAAACATTTTTATTTTTTAGAAAACTCACAATACTATTATCCTACATCTATGGTTATGGCAGAAGAAAATACCAGTCATAAAAATCAGAATGAAATGACTTCAGATATTTCAACAATTGCTCCAGATCACACATTGACTGAACTAGAAAAAACAATATCAACAGAACCCAAATTCGGATTTTTTGATCGTCAAATGGCTGAATTAGAACCTAAGGTATGTTATTTGACAGTAATGTACAATACTTTTTTTTTGCAGTCTCCTAATTTTTTCAGTTTCGAGTATATAGTTATTTAGTTTTTGCTTAATTAATAGTAAATAACAATTAATCTATGTTCACGCTAGATAGCATAACTTAACAGTATAAAACTATCAAATATTCTGGTTAAGATATAAATTTATTTATAAAGATTCATCTAACATTTTGGAATAGAAGAGGCAGCTTCTTCTTTGAATGATAACTTTTATGATTACAGATCTGTTGATTGACTTATTAATATAGATATTTTGTTTAATAATACATTTTAATGTATCAATAGGTTCCTACTACAAATGAAAATAAATCGCCAGCAAAAAATGATGTTGATAATAAACATCAACCAAAAGGAAAGAACTCATGGCTTGGAGGATTAGCAAAACTATGGAAGCCTTCTAGTAATGTTGATGTAATGAAGTTAATATTGTTATATATTTTTTTAAATAATATTATTATTTTATCTGAATGCTTAAAATATATTTATTTTAGTCTGTGAATGATAATTTTGGAACTGAGGAAATTTCTACACCAGCTCCTCCTATGGATTCAGAATTACAGTTTAATCCAGTGGCTAACAGTTCTCCTGCCAATCAAAATAATAACCAATTTAAAAATATACGAAAACGAGGTACCTAATTAAAATATATTTCAAAATATTAAATTGATTGTGTAACTTATATTATTATTTTAGGAAAAGATAAGTATGTTAATATTATGAGTAGCAGCAAAACAACAGAAAATATATTAGCACCAGATTCAATATTTCAGACAAATCATTCATCAACAAATTTTTATAATCCATCACTATAAAAAACATTTATGTTTAAAATAAAAAATTATAAAAATGAATATAAACAACATTTATTTCAATATATTGGTACTATATTATTAATTTAAAATATAAGAAATTTGTATGTTTCCATTTTTTTTAATTAGTTTTGATTAATAAAATACGCTAACAGTATTTTATGTGTATATCAATTTATTTATTATTCCAATTATAATTATTGGCCCAAATTTATATTAATTAAAACTTTTAGAATGTTAAATATACTATTCATCAATTTATATAATATTTAGTAGATTTTTATAATGGGTCTTTAATGTCTTTGAATTATTTTATATTGCAAAATATTATGTATGAAATTTTATTGTAGTTTTTGTAAATTTATTATTTGTTAAATAAGTTATAAGTGTTTATTTTTTATTTTTTGGTTGGGATATTAATGTAAATGTATTATGTTGATTATAAATATTTATGCAAAATTATTGTTTATATTTCAGGGAATTGATAGGATTAAAAGTAATTTTACAACCGAAATACAGTTGTTTTCATATGTATATTCTTTGTGTTCGTGCTTGCTTGAAAACTGTTTTTTTATCAATGCACGCTTGGATTCCCATCGATTGTAAATTGAGGTTTATTAACTAAATACAATTAAGTTAGTAACAATACATTTTCTTAAGAAATTACTGTGAAAGTATTGTAAAATTAATGTGTACTACAAATATTTAAAATTTACATATAACAACAGGTAATCCTCAAATAATTACATTTAACACATTAACCATTATTTTTTGAATATGTATTTTTAAAACAAGGATAAAAACGTGCGAAACCTCGTAGGTTAGGTGACAGATATAGCTGTATTAGTCTTTTTAATTTGAAACCAATGTAGCATTGTCCATTGCTAACGAAAAAATGCAAAATTAAATATATTCCTTGTTTCTAAGAATCTAAAAGAAAAAGCAAACTTAACTATACTTCTATTGCCTGGAGCTCATCTGTAAAAAAACTACCGTTTTTTCTTCACCCCTATTTGAGTCTGCGAGCTTATAACAAAAAAACGATGTGCTAGAGTTCTCTGGCAACGTTCGGACTTCCAACACACAAACAAATACCTATTCAACAATCTTGCATCGCTTTGTAAGGGCAGCGCGGAACTGTTTAAAACAAAAATCCATAAACACTTCCTTTAAAAAAAAATATGACAATACTTGGTGCAAGACAGACGTAGAAGTCTGAATTTTTTCGCTAGCATTTGGTTTAAGTTTTTCAACCCCACTACGACGTCCTCAATAACGTATTTCAAATACATATTGAAAAGACGACCTCTCCTATGGAACTATGCTTAGCCATTAAACTGTTTACGCCGGGCGAAATCTAATACCATATGAACCAGTTTCGTCTCCAAAAATCTCCGGGATTAGATTTAATCACAGCCGAAGTTGCTCGTTAGCTTCCCAAAAAAGCAATTATGCACTTTATCTATATACTTATCTCCATCTTAAGGCTTTCTTACTTCCCTCTACGCCTCTACAATGGAAAACATTTGTTATTATCGCATTTTTAAAACCAGGTAAACCACCCGAAACCCCATCTTCGTATCAACCAATAAGACTTTAACCTCTCTTCTGGAAACTTTTTGAAAAATTAATTTTGATACGGATCTTTTCCTACATTAACAACATACCTATATGTTCTATCTATTATGCCACAAACTCAGTTTGGCTTCCATAAGAGCCACTCACCAAATACATTGGTTAATTGATGCCATAACTAGCTCATTTGATAAAAATCTGATTGATAGCAATCCTTCTCGACAGCGTTTGGTACCCTAACCTACCGTATAAGCTAAAGACAATCTTACCTCAGCCCAGTGGCGCAACTACGGGGATGCTTAGCACCTCCAAGTCCAATATCTTTATAATTTAAAATATTTAGTCTTAAGTTTTAACAATGTAATTTTATTTTTTAAGATATCATTATGTCATTTTTTTCTTATATTTCAATATATTATTATTAGTCATAGACATGATAATGGGTTGAAGTTAATCTAAAGTTTAGATTTTCAACTGAAAATCTTCAGATGGCTAAAGCTATTGACAGTTTTATGAACATGGATTTTGAAAAAAGTCAATATTTTATCCAGCATTATAAGGTGCATATTAAATAAGTTATTCAGTACCTAATATAATAAAATCATTACATTTTAGAACAATTCTATAATATTCTATGATTTCAGGACACAATAAATTCAAAGACGGAATGCTTGAAAGCAAAAATGCTTGTAGGAAAAAACTGTTTAAAAAACAGTACAGATGGCATAAAAAAAAAATAGTAAATCAAGAAGTATTTCCTAACTTGTATAAACTAATGCAGGTTACATTGACCATCCCGGTCAGTTCTGCAACATGTGAGCGAAGTTTTTCCTCCATGAGGCGATTAAAAAATTGGATGAGAACCACTATGGTACAACAGCGTTTTACCAACTTAAGTGTAGTTAATATTAAGAGATCTTGCAAACAAAATTGTTCCCGAAGAAATACTAAACACATTTGCTAAGATTGACAGAAGATTATTAATAAATAATAACACTTTAATAATTTTCAATAATAAAATACAATAAATACAAATAAAATGTGTTAAATTTTTTTAGTATTTTAATATACCTAATAATAATAGTGAAAATAAAATATTTTAAAGGTGTAAGGGGGGGGAAGGAGCTCCCCCACAGCCATATAACGATTTATCTTTTGTAGCACCCCCAAGATTTGAACTTTAGTTGCGCCACTGCCCCTCAGTCATATTATATATTTTACAATCATTGCTTGAGAACCGCTATTTCGTATCCAAAGTAGGATTTGAATCTTGTATCTTTCCCCAATAACAGCAGGTCCTACACAAGTTGCCTTATCCTCCCCAATTCTATATAATCTACACTCAGCTGACCAACCGACGTATTCATACACTTCCGTAGCGGATTTCGCAGACGATAAAATAATCTACTTATAAAACAAAAACCCTAATACTGGCATACTGCTACCTACCTATAATCTAGAAAATCACTTAGAACTCATGTCGTCATAGTACACCCAATGAGGTTAAAAAAAAAAGTTAAAATAAACCACGAGAAATCTTGACGGTTACTTTAAAACAAGGAATGTCTCATTAAATGATGAAAATATATCGAAATCCTCCAACTCTTGATACTTCGGTCTAATCCTAAACCAACGTCTAACCTGGGTGCACTATATAAAAAACCAAAGAATCCCTTTAAACTCGACGCGGAAATCCATCGATTACCTACAAGGTAAACACTCAAATCTCAGCTTAAAAACAAAAATCTTTTGATGCTGATTTGGACTTGTGGTATCCTACTTCGGAAAGCAGCCAAAAGATCAAATACAAACCGAATTCAAACATTCCAATCAAATAACTTTTCGTATTATCATAAATATCCCAACCTACATTTCTAACCAAACCCTACGCACAGACTTAAAAATAAATACAGTTGAAGAAACCACCAAAATCCTTTACAAACGATTCCGCTCGGCGCTCAAATTCTTTAATATCCACTCTCAATTCCGACAATATCCCAGGAAATCTACCTCACAGGCTAAAGAGGAAATGGTACAGAGATTTTAATGCAATGTTATTAAAAACTTTACTGAAGTGAATCATAGAAAATAATATTAATTGAACAATAGGTATCAATGAACAAAATTTCAAAATAAGTTTTAAATTAAAGATTTATTTTCATAATATACATGTATAACAACATTATATTCAATTAATAATGCCTATATAATATAGAAAAATATATAAAAATCATAAATCCAACAAAATGATTGATACATTTTAATGAATATAATTTTTCCCTGTAGTAAAACAGAATAGTTTCATCAGATTAAAATTGGAAAATTTGTACAAATGTTAATGGGTCATTATTAAATTTGTTCAATTATTTTTCTAGATGCCGTAATTTAAATATAAGAGAACAAAAAAATATGTATTTATAGTCAATAAATGGGAAAATACCATTCCATATATTTATATATAAACAAAATATTTATCATATAAAATTTTATATTTGACCGTAAAAAACAGTTTTTAAAATTTAAACATACATTTCCTCATTACCTATATGGGCAATAAAAAATAGTTAAGAAAGTTATTATTAAGTAAATAATAA
Source organism: Chaitophorus viminalis (assembly GCA_025469195.1). NCBI lineage: Eukaryota > Metazoa > Arthropoda > Insecta > Hemiptera > Aphididae > Chaitophorus > Chaitophorus viminalis. The sequence goes on from JAIPRK010000113.1 coordinate 219,962, forward strand.
AACAATAACTCATAAAATGGCTATCTGTAAAAGGTTTCATTTAATTAAAATACTAGCTTTAAAATTAAGTAAGTAAAGAAATAAAATCTTTACTTATTTTTAGATTCCATATTTTTAACACTTACATATTAATAAACAATATAATAATTAATAATAAATTTCTAAAGTGCTAAACTGAGCAATGAGTTCCTTTTTATAATAACCATTATTAAACCTGGTGTTTCTGGTTCTAAGTACCTGAAAAAATATTTATAAGTTTAATACAACGAGAATATTTAATATTCAACAATTTAACCTTACATTAATCGTCTATTTTCAAGTCTTTGTATAACAACTGGTTTGATACGAGCTATACCTTTAGGACTATGTTTTCCACGACCGGTTATAATCGTCAATTGTCTACCTCTGCTGTATATTTCATTAAGTTTTTTCAAATAAGAGATATGGTTATCCAAGTATATGTCCAATGCTAGAATAGCATCTTTTACCTAATAAAATGTGTTATTTAAGCAGTGCCATTTAATCTTAACATTTAAGTTATCAATATTACGGGGAAATGATGCAAATCTAAGGTAGTACTTTTATTTTGATTAATCATTTTCACTAACTCTTGAGTTCTAGCAAATTTTTCATTTTGTTTGGATTCTTCTGCCTAAATAATAAAACAATAAAATGATATTATATTTATATATTAAACACCATAATTTGTTTTAAATAATTGAAGGTATATAATCACTCTATCTAAATAATACGCAGTGACTGCAGGATGTATTTTCGAGCTTAATGATTGATTAGCTTTATTTAAAAACTGTTGTTTTGAGTGAGCATATTTTAAAGCTTCTTGTTCGTAGTTTTGATTACTATTAAATTCATTAGGCTGAACTTCATTGAAACAATTTTCTTCATTTTCCTACACATACAGAAATTATAAAACATTGGAAAAAGCTTAAAAGAATTGCTCGGTAGGGAATGAAATCCATTACTATTCTGGAATTCGCTTTTCTATTTATAGCATTATCTTAATTATTTTTTTATGTTAAAATCATATATATTATTATATGATTTTAATTATTATGAATTAATAAACAAAATATAATTACAATGATTGGACTGTCTTGATTTGATAAGCATCTTAATCCAGATAACTCAGTTAGTACATTACATGATTCCTGTAAAAACAAATATATATATATATAAAAAAAGAATGCAATAAAATAATAAATAAATATTTACTTGAAACTTATAATCATTGGACCGCAAAACTTCCATGATAAATTTTGAATCAAAATTTTTAAATTTTTCTAATAACAATTTTTTAGATAAAACTGCAGCAAAAGAAAGTTCACCCTGGCAACAAACACAATCTAAACTAACCGACTTGTTACTAATTGTACGGAGGATTAAATGTTAAGACATATATTTTATCTTGAATGATCATTAAATTTTACTTACAGAATTTGAATTTGAGTTATTAAATGATGATTTTTTACACTCTTCTTGTAATGTTTTGGCCAAAGTTTCATCTATTGATAACACAAAATTAGAATAAATTGAATTAGATTTTTCAGTACATATTCTAGTAAATGATTGGTTTTTAACTATTCTTTAAGTAACCAAAGTAAGGTAACTTAGTTTTACTTACAAATATAAAGTACTATTTAACAGGTAGAAAAAAAGCCCAAGATTTATCATTCAGCATTTCTTTTCTATAGAAGTAAATTATATTAATATATAATACAATTGTATTTCAAACAGATAATTTTTCAGTAGATTTTGAGAAAGTAACAAAATATTAATTGTAAGGAAATTGTAATTTTTTAATTATTTATAGTGTTTAATTGAAAAATACTGTTTTTCAATTTAATCAAGATTAATGAAATTGAAGTGTCGTATGAAGAATTGCATACCTAACAATATTAATAATATTATCATTTATATTTCTATTATTTTAAGTAATGGTTTTTCTAGTTGAGTACAATATGTATACTTAAATAAAATACACAATATATAATTATTAATATAGAATGTGTAAATAATAAATTTGAAAAATTCTAAATTTTCTAAAACTTTAAGTCATTTATATTTTAAATAAAATTAAATGCAATATTTGAGAATAAACTATAACCATTTGTCAAAAAATAATTACATAAAAAAAAGTAATTATTATTTCAATTTAGAAACAAAATGATATGTCAATTTATAATATCCATATAACATGTTTCTAAAAATTCTCATGGTTATAATCAAATTGAATATAAATTAATAATTAAAGATAAATAAATATTAATCAATACTAATAATAATAAAAATATTAATGGATAACCCTTTTTCTCCACTATAATAAATAATAATAGTTTTATGTAAAATTAAAGTATAAATTAATTTATTAGGTTAAAAATGATAATTATACATATTACACTTCATATAAATTAATTAAATAAATTAGCAATAAAATATTCTTGCAAACAAAACACATACAATTATTTAAATAAGTAAAAGCATTATATACCTTTTAAAATGGCTTCTTGCTCACAAATATCTGTAGGTACATTTGCAATCAAACAGTAATAAAGATCTTCTGCTAACTTTTCAGGTAATTTTACAGACATTGGTAATGTGGTTTTACCTGAATTAAAAAATTGACTATATTAATTAAGAAAAAAAATAAGCTTGAAAAGAGTTATTTATGACTTATGAAACTTACTTAAATCAGAAGAAAAATCACCAAAATAGTCACATAATTGAGCTAGAACAGAAGTATCTATGACCAACTGAACAAACTTTTCTTTGGGATTGTTTTCTGATTCTGAGTCTTTTTCAATACAATTAGATGATGATGATACAATAAAATTATTATTGCTAGATACATTATAATTTTCTTTGGACTTTTTTATATTTAACACATGATCAGAGTATAATGAATCACCAAATGTAAATTTATTTTCAATATTTTTTCTTAAATCAATATTAAAACTAGGATGAGTTGTTTGAAATTTTTTGCTCTTCGAATCCATTACTTTTTTCCCTTGCCTTTTTTTTTTACCATTAGTATCCTCATTGTACTTAGTAGTTTTTGATTTTAAATTTAAAGAACTAATAGGTAAATTATCATTTTGTTTATTTTGTCTTATTTTTTCAATACTATTTTGAACTTGAATATTTTCAGTTAAATTATTTTCTTCAATCTGAATACAATTTTGCAACTGTTCTTTTGATATATTATGTCCAGACTCAAACAACATATCTGAAATCCAATCAATGTTCCCTTTACACTTGTCAAATAATTCTGTTATTAATAAACAAACATTCTCTGGAAACTGTTTACGAAGTTCACTTAAATTTGGTTTATACATAATTCCTATTAGATCATTAGTTGTTGTACTTTTGTCTAATTTTCCACAAAATGTATCTGATATACTATGATTTCCTTCATTAATATTTCTATTGGTACCAAAAATAACATAATTGCTGTATTCTTCTTCAGGTATTTCATTTAAGACTTCCATAAATAAGAAATCATTTTCATATGTATTTACCGATTTATTAGTATAGTTTGATGCTTCTTCAATGGAGGATATAGATTGGCAATCTTCGTCCATATCAGATATTTCATGAGTCAAATTTTCCAAATCATTAACTATTGGAAGTTCTTCTGGTTCTTTTTTTTCTTGTGCCATATTAGCAATCCAAGGATCTTCATCACTGTTATTAAATGAAGAACATGGATTATCATTATTATCATTATCTTGTTTTTGTGATACACATAAATTATTAAAATATTTATTAATTTTAACTATAGGTTCACTAATTTTTTTTTTGTCATTTTGAGTATTTTCATTATGCTGATACTTTTGTGAATTATTTGATAACTTAGGAGGTTGATTACTTTTACTATACTTTAACTTAAATCTAGTTAAAAAATTTTCAGAATTGATGTAATGATCATATCTTTGAAAAAAATTCATAATACTATCTAATGGAATATTGTGTACATTTCTTTTAGCTAACTCCGTTCCTTCCCATGCCCATTCGGAAATAGGTTCTAGAATTTCAATCCAGTAACCATTGTTTACACCAATTTTAATAACATCTTCCATTTCCCAAGCTTCACAATGAGTATTATCAATAATTACAGGAGTTACTTCATTTAAAACAGCTTTTTTGATATTGTTATTTGCCCATTCATGAGCACGCCTTACATTGGAACGATTAAAATTATATTTACCCGTGTGTTTATTAGTAAAAAACTTATCTGCACCAAATATGAATTCATCAACATCAGCATTTTTATAACACATATTTAAAATATTAGTTGCTTGATAAGATTTCCCACTACCTGGGCATCCTCTCATCAGTATCATAACTTTATAGCCTTTTGATACTAAATATAATATTCGGTTAGTTGGTGATTCGTTTTTTGATAAACGCTCCCAATCAATAATATGGAAATCATATAAATCAGTAGCGGAACCCAGCTGGTTTTTTTCTACATTGGACGACAGTTGTAAACTTGATTCAGAATCAGGAGTTTTGGTAATTTCCATAAGATCACGATACGCCAATAACACTATTCAAAATATGAATATGACAATTAAAATAAATATTTTGAATTTGTTATGTTTGATAATTTATTGTTTTATCAATGAATACAAAGAATAATTCCAAAAAATTCGTATGTTGTAATTAAATTGACATTGGCATTTAACTAGATGGATACCTACGTGAAATTTTAAAATGAATGACAAACTGTTTTTAATAAAAAAATTTATTATTTTATGGCATTTAAAACTAATACTTTTTCTGCATAAAATAAATGCAAAAATATACAGGGGAATTAAGACAATTATCATTTCACCGACTCTAAACTCTGGATTTATATATTACAAATATCCAATAATCATGAACATAAAATTCAAAAATCTAAATTTATTATATGAAATATAAATTTGAAATACCTTCCCAGTTTGTAAGACATAATTGATTTATAAAAACAAATATGGTAAATGTCAATTGTAATTAAATAAAAACTTAATAATTAATTTTAATGATTTACTTGTATAAATACTTGGAAATGAACGTACAATTATTATCACGGTTTTCAATCATCATTTCAATAACATCAAGATCAACAAGACCAGTAAATAATTTTAGTAAATCCTCTTTGGAATTCATACAACTCCAGCTCATTTTTGATTTATTTGATAAATTTGACATCTAAAAATATAATACATTAATTAAGTACAATTATTTATAAAACTAGGTAGTTTTATATACCTTGGTACCTTAAAATAATTTAGTTATTTGAACCAATAATCTAAAAATGTTAAATTCACATTAGGTACTTGAGCTTAAAAATATTTATCAACAATTAAGTAAAAACGCAAATACATTTAAAGGGGCAAAAAGTAATGTGATTACACTAAAAGGTCATGAGTATCCAAATTTTTCGAATATCGAATCAAAATGTTTGACAAATGGATAGCTTAACTGTAAAGTGAATAAAATAATTTGGGTTATTCTTTAGCATTTAATATTAAAATTTGAATCTTGTACTCCTAATTCTTATCTTTTAAGCTTAAGTCGTAACTGCACTACGCATTAAGCAACATTATATTTAATGTAAGATGTAACCATATTATTATACAGACAATATGTCTGTAGATAATTGTTTTTATATAGTACACAGTACACATTGCACTTTCTAAATCTAGTTTTATCAGATATATGATATGATAAACCAGATAATTTAGATAAACTCGCTCCCGCTTCCGCAACACGTGTCTACATTATAGAGTAATTAGTAAATACAGGTTATTACTAATGCTAAATCCACAGCTGTACTATCACAGAACACAGCCATAGAACATATTTTTATATTGTTATGTGCTACAATCGATATCACAAATTAGATAAAAAAATTAAAATTAGCAGTATTCTGTTTAATTTAATTAATCCACAGATATCTGTGAATTAATCTGTAACTACCTATATCATTATTTATTAATGTGCTGCGCATTAGAAAATCCAATAACTATACATTTTCCACTATTTCGCCATTTCGGTCGGTAAATTGGTGGTTGGTATCCTGTTTATCACAATGCTACTTACTTTTTTGTTATCATCAATGAAATAAACCGATAAGTATTGCTTATTATTGATGGTTTATTTGATACTTGTTTGGTAAATTAAAAATTTCAGATCCAGATTTATAATGTATAATATCGTGTACACAGATTGTGTAATATTGTTTTTACTCTCTGAATATTAGTGTATAGTTTTTACTCATTTTCATTTCGATGGCTTTTATCTTTCCGACAGTATTTCAATTACAATTAACATGAGTTTTTTTTTTGTTATGTGAAATTACTTACGGCTTGTTTTGTTTAAATTTTAAAAATGAACGGTGAAATGAATAACAACGAAATAGCATTGCCGTTTTATTACCAGCAAATTATTCAAGCAATGAATATTGAACCATATTTGAATCATGTGGAAAACATTTTCAAAACACCTCTTGGGTATGTACTGTGAAACATTGTTTATTGAGAATAAACTATAAAATGTTTGATTAGTGGCTTGCTGTAAATTAAAAATTAATTTTAAAATATGTTTTGTGACAAGTTTATTGTGTTTATATAACTATTTTGTAAGTGTAATATTTATTTTAGCATAAACTATCATAAGTCCAGTATTTATGCATAAGAAAATAAGGGAATCAAATCATAATTTATTTATTTTGAATTTTTAGTGTGGATTCAAGTGATACAGATTTAGATGGTGATCTTAGTGATCTTGAAACTTCAGAAGGTAAATTTTTATTTTTATTTGTTGTTAGTAAATATGATAAATTATATCAAACTGTATATGTATTTATACATTTATGTATACTCTAGATCGAATTGCAGACCGTTCTCGTTTTTACAATCTATCTAATGTTGGTGACGATCGGATATGGTTACAAAATCTTCTTTTAGATAATAATGATTCAGATGATTCAGATGATACAGTAACTGAAGAAGATCTAAAAAATATGTTAAAACATCATTTATTCAGAAAAAAATGTCAGCGACAATTTTTTGCAGCTAAAAATGTAATCTTATTTATTCTAAATATTAGTGAATTTTATCTGTTTTTATACAAATATTGTGTAGTTTCTGTTTTTATAAAATATACTTATTCATCTAGAGGTAGACATTTACCAATGAATTTATAATTTTACAGAAAAATCGCTGTAGGTATTACAGTTCTGGTTTATTGTCTAATTTTGATAAATATCAAACTAGAACAGAAAAGAAAAATATTCAAAAGTCTAAAGCATCTATTATTAAACATAAACATAAGGTAAGAAAATTATTTTTTATTTACCGTCCAGTTAAGTCATGAATATTATACTGCATTTTTTATTAAAAAATTATTATTTATGTGTAGAATACTGACAGTGATAAAAAGCTTACTAAAAGAAAAACACGGTCATTGAGTCCTACAGCTAAAACATTAAAACTTGAAAAGAAAAAAGCTCTATTAGAAGCAAAAACAGCTCAAGTTATATTTATGAAAAGAAAGAAATTATGGTTACATATGTCAAAAAAGGAGATGGGGAAGGTAATAACTAAAAAAAAGAACTAAACCAAATATTTATTATCAGCTATTCACTAAAATTTTTTTTTGACTAATTAATTTACTTATAGGTACATAGATTGAAAAATAGTAACCATAAAGAAATATTAATTACTTGTCGTCGAACTGCACAGTCTTGTATGAAACATTTACGTCAAAAAGCTATTCAAGTAATTTTTATTCTTAGTAAATCCTATTTCTACTTTTTATAAATTTAAACAATAAATTTTAGAGTCAAAAAAATATGAGAGAAAATGTATGGCGTGCAAAACGTTTAACTAGAGAAATGTTATCTTATTGGAAACGCTATGACCGTAATGAACGTGAAACACGTAAAAAACAAGAAAAAGAAGCTGAAGAACAAAGAAAAATGGATGTAGAGCTAATGGAAGTAAGTAAATGCAACTTTTGTTTTTGAATACCTAATATCCAATTATTATAGTTTTGTAAAGATCTCATTTTTATTATTTTTAATGCAATTATCATAGGCTAAACGCCAACAAAGGAAGTTAAATTTCTTAATCACTCAAACTGAGTTGTATGCACATTTTATGTCAAAAAAACTTGGTCAGAGTTCTGCTGAAGAACAACTTCGAATTTTAAATCAATTAGATGAAGAAAAAATACCTAGATTGATGCATATTGAAAATTATAATAGGTAAAGTATAATAAAAATTAACTATATTAAATTACATAATATACTTCATTTTTGAATAATATCCAAAATTCTAAAAAAATTTACCTATATATTTTTTTAAGTTTTTTAAACAAATTTAATCAATATATATTCAAGACAATTGACACTTGTAGACAGATGTTAAATTTTAAATGTACCTATTATTTATGTAAGTTATATTTTTAAATAAAGAATTTAATTATTGTTTATAAATCATAGTTTTTAATTTTTATTCATAATTAGTGAAGTGTATAAAGATAAAGCATTACAAAACACTCAAAAGGCATTAGATGCTCAGATACGACAGTCCACTGAATTTGATGATCCCGATTTTAAAATGAATACTCCTCCTCCTAATGAAGAAAGACCTCAGCCAACAATATTTCAAGGAAGTTTGAAACATTATCAATTAAAAGGAATGAATTGGCTGGCAAATCTTTATGATCAAGTACAATATTTTAATATTCTTAAAAAATATAGTAATGTTATGAAGAATATCTATTAATATTTAAACATTTTAAATTTTAGGGCATAAATGGAATATTAGCAGATGAAATGGGTTTAGGGAAGACTGTACAATCAATTGCATTTTTATGTCATATTGCAGAAACATATCGTAAGTTACTAAAAAAAATAAACTTTTTAATTTTGATATTTTGAATATAATATTATAGAATTATAATACAACATTCTATTATGGCTATTATATATACTATTTATAAAATATATACATTTTAAAAAATAGAATAATTATAAGTAATTGTTATATTCAATAATAGATTGTATTGTATGATAGCTTATCATATTAAAATACATATTTAAATATTTTTTTAGAAGATATATATAGACATATTTTTTTATTTTATTTTGTGTACTTGACACTTATGCTAGTAATTTTATCATTTTAATTTCTGTTATATGAGTTTTATGTTTTTATATATTTATACATTTAAAATTATTAATATTTTAATGAAATAGGTGTATGGGGTCCTTTTTTAATTGTATCTCCTTCTTCTACTCTTCACAATTGGCAGCAAGAAATAGCTAGGTTTGTTCCAGCTTTTAAGGTTGTGCCATATTGGGGAAATCCACAGGTATATTTATCATAATTATAAAAAACAAGAGTAATAAATCATTTTAAATAATCATTATCCACCAAAATATTTAGGAAAGAAAAATTTTAAGGCAGTTTTGGGATCAAAAAGGATTACATACTCAAGAAGCTAGTTTTCATGTTGTCATAACAAGTTACCAACTTATAGTGAGCGATTTTAAATACTTTAATCGAATAAAATGGCAATATTTGGTTCTTGACGAAGCTCAAGCTATTAAGAGCACTAATAGGTATTATAGATGTTTTGTTAACTTAACTTGATAGGGATGAGAACTTACAGGAGAAAGTATGCAGATTTGCCTTTTACACATACATATGCATAAAGAAGTAAAATAAATATGAAATATATTATATTAAATATGCATTTAAAAAAGCTTATAATACAAAAAATTAATGATCACTCTACTTCATCTAAGAATATTATTATAATTTTTTCAATATCAACTATAATAATTTGAATATAATATATATTTTATAAATAATAAATATTTATTAACATTTGTCAAAATATTACTTAAATTTAGATATCAATACTTCATATTTACATTAAAAATATTAAATAAATGCTATTAGTTTATTATTAACCAATATTTATTCTCAGTTAAATATAATAAGAAAAAAAAAATTACCATTCTATTGAAATAAGTTTTTGACTTTTTTTTTATCGACCGATTTTAACTTAATATTGATATGTTTATCAAAATTGCATAAATAATTGTTATTTCTAAAAAAATGCCCAATACACAACAGAAAAAAAAAATTAGATAATAAATTTCAAATGTTTATACTTATTATGCTGTGAAACCAATTTTTATCTCATCTAGCTTTAAATAGAATATATAGAGATGTATACAAATCCTATTATTTCTCATCCCTCATTGAATGATATTGTTTTTCAATTGTTATTCAATGTTTCAGTGTACGATGGAAATTACTATTAACATTTAGGTGTCGTAATCGTTTGTTATTAACTGGTACGCCAGTACAGAATAGTATGGCTGAACTTTGGGCTTTGTTACACTTTATAATGCCAACAATGTTCGATTCCCATGATGAATTTACTGAATGGTTTTCTAAAGATATTGAAAGTCATGCTGAAAACAAAACAGGAATTGATGAAAGTAAGTATTAAGTTCATTAAAACTTTTAAGACTCACTTCAAAGGACAAGATCTATATATTATTATAAAAAAAAAGGAGTTAATTGCAAAAGCAATGTAAGTACTATGTACATTTTGCATATGCCATGTTAACAAATAAAACAGGTATTACATACATAATTTAATCACTTTTCTGATGAGCTTAAAAAAAAGCCTATTTTTGTTATTGTCCCTTAATTGAAAACTGATCAGTGATCAGTAATCATACTATTTTTAGTTGACCTTTTGAAGGTGTATGTTTTTGCATAAAAAAAAAAATGTATACAATTTTATAAAATGTCCATATTTATTATCACACATTACTTTAATTGTAATTTTCTACTGAACAAAACAAACTTCAATCTGATGAGAAAAACAGTAAGCGTCATAATAAATGGTTTTTACATTGACTTACTAAGGAAATGTCTTACTTGTATAAGAGTTAAAATCATGGTTGTCTACACCTGTAGACAACCGTGGTTAAAACTAATGGAAACTTGGTCTTATAGGAGAAAGTGCTTTAGCTTTACTGCATTTAATTTTGTATTAAAATGCATTTTTTTATATTATCCACTATGTAGATTGTAACTGTTAAGTTTTAATTTATTAAATTATTTTTAAAATGTATTAAAATTTATATAACATATTTAATTTTAATTTTTATGAATAAGCTATAAATATTTATTACAAAGTTTTTAATTATTTTTATTTCAGAGCATCTGTCTAGATTGCATTTGATTTTAAAACCATTTATGTTACGTAGAATAAAGAAGGATGTTGAAAATGAGTTATCTGATAAAATAGAAATTTTGATGTACTGTCCACTCACTTCTCGCCAAAAAATGTTATATTCTGGTAATTCAATAATTTTTATTTTCATTCACTTGTTTAGAAATGTTTTAATATTATTAATGTTATGCTTAAAGCTTTGAGGAAAAAGATTCGCATTGAAGATTTATTACATTCTGCTGGTTCTTATCAATCCTCACCAAATGTGACATCAAGTCTTATGAACTTAGTCATGCAATTTCGAAAAGTTTGTATTTATTTGTATTTTATTTAATATCTATAGAATCCAACAATATTAGTTTAATGATCATCATTATATTTTATTTTTGTTTTAGGTTTGTAATCATCCAGAATTATTCGAAAGAAGGGAAGCTAGATCGCCTTTTTTTTTTCATCCTACTGAATTTATAGTTCCTAAGCTTATTTATTTTGATAATTCAGTTTGGTATAACTTTTTGAAAAAACAACATTTATTTACTAACAAATTTTGTATATATAATGTTGAACATGTTCATCATAGCTGTTTACCTCTAAACGATGGTAAAATATATTTTTAAAAATAAGTTAAAAAATTATAAGTGTAAATAATATAAATTTATGTATTTTAATTCTTAAATTTTTGATAATTTTATAATTCTAGATAGTTCAAACGAGTGGAATTTGTTTGGTTTTAGTAGACTTTTAAAATTGTCAGCAACTGAACTGTTTCAAATAACTAATGGTGGATTATTTTATAGGTAATAAATAGTTTTAATTTATAAAATAATTAATAACATACATTTTTGATATTTCTAGATTTATTTATATTTTTATACAACAAAAAATGAATAACTTATTTCAAGAAAAAAATTTTTGGGATAAAAACAGCATATTGTGGCCATTAGTGAAAAAACATATACCAGAAATATTTAAATTTATTACTCCTATTGTAAATACTTGTACTATTTATCATACAACTCATATTTATCACCACATGAATGAAACTATGGAACACAAATTACATCGCATGAAACAAGTATTAACCAATAAACAATTACAATAGTTAATTTTTTTTATGATTTATTTTATTACATTTAGGCAAATTCTGATATGAATATAACAATGGACAACATTATTCTTGAAAATCAAACATTGGATAACCACAATCCTAGACCATCACAAATATATGAATGCCAACCAACACAACTACCATCATTTATGTATTTTTACTACCCAAAAGTAACTACTAAAGGCCGTCAATTGTGGGTTCCTGGTAGTAGATCAGCTGCATATATCTGGCAACGGCATGAACTTTGTGATTCTAAAGAAGGCCATTGTTTAATATCTGATGGGGACTCAAATTTCAATCACAATGAATGGTCATGTGGAAATATAGGAGGCTTAAATGCTCTAAGAGCTGAAAATGGATGGTTTCACATTAGTATACCTGGTATTTTGCATTTTGAAATTCATACTGTCAATAGTCTCTATGAACTTATTTTTTTTTTTTAGACAAGCAAAGTTTGGTTACAGACTGTGGAAAGTTGAAAATTTTGGATAACTTGTTAACTCAATTAAAACAAGAAAACCATAGAGTTCTAATCTATTCACAAATGACAAGAATGATAGATATTTTAGAGGTATTTCAAATTAAGTAGAAATAACACTGATAATTTATTTGTATTCATAATTTTTAGGAATATATGTGGTATAAAAAATTAAGGTACATGAGACTTGATGGTTCATCTAAAATATCTGAAAGAAGAGACATGGTTGCTGACTTTCAAAATCGGTAAGTATTGTTTATTATTTAAAATGTTACTATAAAAATTATTTTAATTTTAATTCTTCTAAGATCATATATGAGATTTTTGGTAATTTTTCTAATATAAAGGGTTAATATAAAAAAAAAACTCATTGTCTAAATGAATACATTCTATGCTCAGCTCAAAAATATGTTATTAGAGAAAAGAAATATTTAAAGTTTTCAACTTGTTATTTTTATTTTTATCCAGTTCGGACATTTTTGTATTTTTATTGAGTACAAGAGCTGGAGGACTTGGAATTAATTTAACAGCTGCAGATACTGTAATATTTTATGATAGTGATTGGAATCCTACAGTAGATCAACAAGCTATGGATCGAGCTCATAGACTTGGTCAAACTAAACAGGTTAGCTTTTTTTTATAAGTTAATAATATCATAATAATTTAAATAAATAAATAGTTTTAATCATTTAAAAATTTAAATAATAATAAAGTAAAATCTCGGTAATCTGATAGATATTAGACCACGCTACTGACAGTTCACATAAAAACATATTTTTACTTATTGAATTTTATATTTTTAATCATATTAAAAAATGAATTACCTTATTGTATAAATAATAACATATTATGGTGGCATATTATGTAGGTCACAGTGTACAGACTAATAACTCAGAATTCCATTGAAGAACGAATATTGCAAAGAGCTAAAGAAAAAAGTGAAGTATGTTGTCTTATGAAACATCTTAGGAAATTGATAAATTTCTATATTTATAATTGTTTTGCCATTAGATACAAAGAATGGTTATAAGTGGTGGAAATTTAAAACCTGATACTTTGAAACCAAAAGAAGTTGTATCATTGCTTTTGGATGATGATGAAATTGAGACTAAGTGTAAGTTTTAAAAATATTCTTAGATAAAATGGTAAATAAATTTTAAAATCATATTTAGATCGTCAAAAACAAGAAGAAAGAAAGCAATTAGAAGAAACAAGAGCTGAAGGATTTAAAGAAAAAGATCGAAAACGAAAAGTAGATATTAAAATTGAAAGTTCTCCAAAAATTAAAAAAGTAGAAGAAGGATCAACTACTGACGAATTTGTCTTAAGTCCCCATAGTGAAGTAAATCATTAGATTTAGAAATTTTAAAATTTATATACATTTTTAATTTATAATACTTTATAAATGCCTATAGAGTAGTTTTGCTCATGAAGAAACTGGTAGCGAAACAACTATTGAACATGATGATTCTCCAACTAAATCATCTCCAAGTAAATTAAATAAGTTATATTTTTTCAAATTTTCTATGTGTGGTTTTTTTTTTAAATTTATTATTTAATTTATTTTAGAAACACCGACTTCTACTACCAAACGTAGTAGAATGGCTCGCAGAAATCGTACATCATTAACACCTGGTAGTCTTGGTAAATTCAATTATTTATCAGCTTCCTAATTCTAAGCAATTTTATCCCCAATCAATATTTAAATAATTAATTTTATTTAAATATTCCAGTTTCGGGGGATGACAGTTCTAGAAAAAAAAAGATTATTTCAACAAAACAAGGTCCTAGTCGTTCAAGTCAGAAGACCTCAGCTTTGATTAATATACCTAAAAAAAGTACACCAAAAAAATCTTAATTATATAAGTTTTTAGAACAAAATAATTTATTAGTGACCCTTTTTTTTAAAAAAAATTTTGTAATTCAAAAATAATTGTAATGAATGAATTATTTACCATTTATGTGTATACTGTACAATAGTCAATGAAATCATAGATATACTTATTGTGAAAAAAAATTATCAATATTCAGAATATTTTATAATTTGTATGTAAATATATATATTTGTAGGTAAACATTGCAGTTAATTGATTAATTTTGTTTTCTTTACTTGTTCACTTTTTTTAAATTAAAACTTTTTTTTCCGCTGTACACTATATAAATAGGGCATACATATTATATAATAGGGTATACAGTTGTTGCAGCTTACCAAACATAATAATTTTTAAGGGCTGGTTGAATTTTGTTGGTTTGAGTCTGGTCATTGCCCGTCAGTAAATTCTGGTAGAGTTGTCATTGATAAAGCTAATTATTATTATTATTTCGTATGGCTAATATATAACATTCAATATTTAACAAAATTAACAAAGTATAGAATAGGTACAAGTAGTAAAGCAGATAAATTAAATAAAAGATAACTAAGTGATAACAAGTTATATATGTAATACGTTGACTAGAATTTATGTTTTGCATTGATCATTGATTTGTATGTCCAGGGAATTCAGCCATTGCACTGCATCTGTTGTGACTCTGTGTAGTTCTTTCATTCCTCCTTGAAATCGGCGAATACTACATTCATCAGTGATGTGTGTGGCAGTTTGTTTTTCGGGCCTGCAGTCACATCCTGGTGAGGGTCTCAGTCCTTATTTGAAGAGCATGTATCCTGTTCTTCCGTGGCCCGTTCGGAGTCTATTTAATGCTACCTAATCCCTTCTAGGGAGGACAGTGCCCGGTACTCCTTCCGTTGGGTTGCCAATTAGGTTGAGTTTGTCAGGGTTGTTGTTTTTCCATTCATTACTCCATTCTGTGTTTATATTGAATTTTTCTGATATTAATTTTTGTGCAAGCTTCCAAGTAGGTTTCTTAGATTTCAGTCTCACATTAGGACTAGTGTTAATATCATTTTGTATTTGGAGCAGAGTATTCGAAAAGCATTTAGTCCACTCTCGTATTAGTGAGTTGAATCAATGTAGGTGTGGTGGACTGAGTTTACTAAGTACAGGCAGCCAGTCTGTGGGAGTAGATTTAACCGTTCCAGTAATAATTCTCATAGAAGAATTGAGTTGGGTATCTATTTTATTTGTGTGGGCACTTAATAGCCATACTGGTGAGCAATAATCAGCTACCGATCGTGTAAGTGCTATTGTTGATATTCTGAGGGTATTGGTATCCGCACCCCATTCTGAGTGCTAGTTTTTGAATGATATTATTCCTTGTTTTCAGTTTTTTAGCAGTATTTGTCAGATGTTCCTTGTAGGTAAGAGTTCTGTCCAAGGTTACCCCAAGATATTTGGGGTATTGGTTGTTCTTAATCTCCTGTCCATCAAAAAGTATGTCAATTTTGTGTTTGGCCATTTTATTGTTTATGTGAAACAGGGTTACCTCTGTTTTCATTGGATTTGGTTTTAATCTCCAGCGTTTTAAATAGTGGTTTAGGGTTTCTAGGTCTTTATTAAGAGTTGTCTCACACAAATCGAATGTTTTTGCTTGTGCTACCAAGGCTATATCATCAGTATATATATATTTACCAGAGTCTGTGTATGGTATATCATAAGTTTATAAGTTGAATAACAACGGTGCCTGCACTGAGCCTTGAGGTAGCCCATTGTTCAATGTTTTTTGTTTGCTTTCGGCATCGTCAATGATCACTTTGAATAGTCTGTTGCTTAGTATGTTGTTTAGTAATTTGCCTAGAGTTTGGCACGGTACAATCCGTAGAAATTTTGTAATCAGTCCTCGCCATACAGTGTCATAGACTGCTGTTAAATCGATGAATGCTGTCGCGGTTTTCGTCTGTTTTTCAAATCCGTTTTCAATTCGGGTTGTTAACGCAAGGACCTGATCGCAGCAATTTCTTGCTGCTCTAAAGCCCGCCTGTTCTACAGGGATGACAGAATTTATTATATCCGAGATACGATTGTATATAAGACGTTCAAGAAGCTTATAGCCAACGCTGAGCAGGGCAATTGGTCGGTAGCTTTGTACTTCATTGCTTGGTTTGCTTGGTTTAAGTATAGCTAAAATTTTAGTTTTCTTAAAATATCTCGGGAGTTTATTGCTATCTACGATGTCTGAGTAGAATTTTGAGAGCCATATTCTACTTTAGAACCACTGTGTTTTATGAATTCTGGATATATATATTGTCAAAGTCGGCTGCTTTTCCGGATTTCATGCAATTGATTGCCGTTGTTATTTCTATGTCAGTAAAATCCCTTGCATTTATAGATTTTGGTTCACACTTACGTTTTCTTTCCCTTAGTTCAGTTTTAACTTCTGTCCTGTATTCGTTATCTATTTTTGCTCTGGAAAGTTCGATTATTCGGTTGGCAAATGCATTTGGCTTAATTTCGGTAGTATGTTTTTTCCGTTTGTTTTTGGGATCGATCTTCTTAAGCAGATTCCACGCTTTTCTGCTAGAATGTTTAAAGTCGATTTCTTTTACTGTTTTAATCTATCGGGTTTTCTGTGCCACGGAAAGTGAATTTAAAAGTGCATCTGCTGTATCGGGGTTATTGCTTGTATGATATTCATTATATAAATCGTCACTCTCTTTGCTCCAGTCCGGGATGTACTCTTTTTCTATAACCACTTGGGTCGCATTTCTTTGCTGTTTGGATGACCATATTAACAAAGCGGTCATAGTTGTTAGCTTCTGGTTTTATCCATCAAATGTTGTCATCCAGGCGTTTTTTGTACTCATTCCAATCAGCCTTTAGAAAATTCCATCGGGGTTTGGGAATGGAATTTGTGATGGGTATTTGGATTCCAACTTTGGTCTGTGTTGGCTTCGGGGAAAATCACTGAGAACTTGTCTGCTTGTTTTTACTGGGAGTCCTTGGTTGTTTTTTGTCACGAAACAAAGGTCAGGGTTGTAGTCTTTTTGCCATCTTGCAGATCTGAATGTACCTACGTCTTTTAAGTCGATTATAAGAGCTAGGTTTTTTTGTTCTACTCAGTCATACAATGTAGTTCCATTTTCATCATTAGTATCATAGCCCCATGCACTATGGTGTCTATTAAAATCTCCAATAATGAGTGTAGGATGCAGTACATGAGGGAGAATTGTATCTGTCCATTTATCACCAGGGGGTTCGTAGACATTTATTGTATTGATTTTCCCTATTTTTATATGGATAAATGAGATGTTATTAGTTATTGTGGTGCAAATATGTTTCCAGCTAGAGATATCATTCCTGATGTATATTGCAGTACTGTATTTGTTGTGATACGTGGTGTGTGCTAACCTTAAGCCATCAATACTGCCTCTGTTTAGGAGGTCCTTCAGGAGACAGTACGATAGCCGAGTTTGGTAAATCTTTAGCCGTCCAGGATGTTGCCCTATATGGCTAATAATTCAATCACTTTGCTTCCTTACCAAATTCATACATTTGTTCTAAGTCTCAATAAATTAGGCACGGATCCAAAGGGTGGACCTGGTGGTTCCGGACACACCCAAAACGTTTCAGCAATGATTTAGATTTTAATTACCTATTGTTGTGATGTCGTCCAAGTTACTGATTTTAAATGTTTATTATAAGTATAACATATAACTTATGGTATAAATATTTAGATTTATTTTTAAAATATTATCTTATCAATAATTATTGTATTTGGAAATAACAAAACTACATTATTTTGAACAAATTTGCATGTAACTACGAACAGATAATAAAATGAAAATATTATCTTTTATTATCTATGACTACAAATTAACTTTATGAGAGTTTTATCCACTCGTAGATAAATTCCATATCATTTTGGAAAATACGAAAATGCAACCATTTTATCTGCTGTTAAAATATTCAAAAATTATTTTTTATTAAATGTTTATGCATCTGTTACATTAAAAAATGAATAATATTGTTAATTTGACAAAATAAAGAAAAACTTGATAGAAAAAATTATACAGTAAACCAGAAACAGCTATTTAGACTTTACCATACTGTTTAGATATTGTGCCTAATGGATAACTAGATACTTTTAAAAATATTTGCAACTCTTCTTGTGACTACAGCTATACTTTTTACAGCCTTAAGTCGTTTAAAAACGTATCTAAGGTTAACAATGACTGAAAATAGGCTTAATATATTAGCTTTAATAAATATAAGCAGAAAAGAAATCATTTCAGGAGATAAAATTTCTGAAGACTGCAAAAAAAGTACCAAGAAGATTACAAGTTGTAATTTACAATTGATTGATTGATCAAAATAGTTTAAATTACTTATATTAAAAGTTAATATTTATTCTTTATGTGTGATAGTTTGTATGTGTTTGTACTGAAAATCCTAAATACGCCACTGAATACTGATACCTATTATTATACGTAGGTAACAGAAGTGATACGTTTGTTATGATATTTGATGGATTTATCTACAACACACTAAATTTTTAAACAGTATATTATGTCGTAACGTCACATCAGCAAACATTTCAGTAAAGGGGAATAAACCGAAAATCCGTAGTAAACAAAAATCAACGATATAAAGGTGAATGATAACTCACCAATCCCTTGATCTTTTTCGATGCTTTTGTATAGAAAACATTATTTGAAAACTATAGATATAGAGACATCTAAACTGAATATAAAGTTATTGTATAATAACGTCAATAACAATGCGCGTGTTTAGCCATTTTTCAAGAAAATGTCATGTCAACGTCCGGAATC
Organism: Chaitophorus viminalis; assembly: GCA_025469195.1. Lineage (NCBI taxonomy): Eukaryota > Metazoa > Arthropoda > Insecta > Hemiptera > Aphididae > Chaitophorus > Chaitophorus viminalis. The sequence continues at coordinate 239,486 of JAIPRK010000113.1, forward strand.
GGAACCTTCCCAATATTCAGTATTTAACTGTTCCTTCATATAAGTATAAGATCACGATTCGATACATGTAATATGGCATATGCCATACTATATGCATTACTAATTTCTTATATATTATTAATTTATTTTACGACCAAGCTTATTAGTACTTACATAATATTATACTTCCAATCAGTAGCGCACACAGGATTTTTTCGGTGACGAGGGGGGGGGAGTTGTGCATATAATTTCCTAAAGATGGGAATTTTGTAGAATTACAATACTGTAATTATGTATTATTAATAATACATACCTAATAGATAATAAAAAATATAGGTATTATAATCTATAAACTTTTTAATTTATAAGCCCCATATTTGAATAATTCATATTATCATGGAAAAATAGTCTATCTTGTCTATTTTGGCATGCGTATTATGTCGTAACAGCCATGACTATGGTCTATGACTCTCAGTATACTTTAAAATGTAAAACTTAGTTAAAGTAATTTAATAAAGAAAGACATTTCGGAGGGGGGGTTGTAACCCCTTAACTCCGCTCTGTATGCGCCACTGTTGCCAAGAAGTAAACCTCAACAGCCTAAAAAAAAAAAAAAAAAATGAAACGCTCGCCTGATGTCAAATGTATACTGAACACGAGGTGTGTACACGGAAACCGTGATCACTATATGATCTAAATTTTAAATTCTAAAAGATTATGTGACGCTACAACAACATAACTATAATTATTTTATATACCTATAGTCAGTAGGTAGTTGTTGCAGTACCTCCGCTGGGAGGCTTCTGCAATCTGTCCAATCTGCTTTTTATTTTTATTTATTTTATTTTAGCTTACCATCAATTGTTCTTATTATTCTCTTTTTTCATTTTTGTAACAGATTGAATAAAAAAAACTTATTAACCAAAAAAAAAAGTCAGTACTCATAGTGTCAAGTTTTAAGTATGTAATTATAATGATTAATAATCAATTAATAATCATAAATATGTAGATAATATGTAACATAATATAACGAAAAATAGTATAGGTATTTATCACTAACAATAAAAAGTTAACGGCTAAAAAAGTATTTAGATACCTATTATTATAACTTGTAATGGCGGATGTAGGTACTTAAATTGTAAATTATGAATATTTGTCTTAGCTCAGTACGAGGTGATGATATAAACTTCGAAGTTTTTCATTTAAGTGTTTATTTTCAGTTTTTCACTACATACATTGCAAAAATAGATATTTTAACCAGACACTTATGTACCGTCCACATTTAAAAGTCTTTTAGTAACATTTTTGGTGATTCAATTGACACAAAGACGGTCCGAAGTTTGACCAACCGGTTTGGTGCTGACTGTTGTATAACACTTGGAAACGATTATTTAACATGCATCGATACTACCGCCATCATTGTTTGTATCATATACCAATAATGGAGCTCATAATAGCTAGGTAACTATATTATTCTAAACCAAAATCCTGAAGGTTATACTGGTGTTGAACTGTTAATTGCAGATGGCAAAATCGGTATGCACGTATCAACGTTTGTACACACATTAATATTGATTTAAATGTAAAATAACATATGCGTGAATGCGTGATTATATATATATATATATTATATTTTTAATGTTAACGAAAATTCAAACGCAGGGCCGGGAATGATTTGTAAAGAGTTTTTTTTTTAGAATTTTTACATTTTAACGGCGCGAGACCGTATTATAATAAATGTTCAATTCTCACTTCTCAGTGAACATACTTTTACAACACCAGTAAATCGTTTCAAAACAATGGTACATACACAATATATGATACGAGTACCTATACTATATGGTGAACACACAATTCACAAGATAGGTTCTAATCTAAGGTATTGTAATAGCATTATGTCAATATGGGTAATACAAGGCGGGTCTTTGATTTTACATCACCGCCAGCTTTAGTTTGTTCACACGATAACACCCAAAACAACTAATAACTTATTTCTTTTTTTAATTTTGCTTAGTTATCTTTTACAATAACAGTCGCCTTACAATGAGCCTCCCTTAAAAATTAGGACTTTACTAAATATACTATATAAATGAACGATAAACACAAATCACATATTTGTTTTTTCGTGTTGTTTTAAATAATTTCGTTTCATTGGTTTAGATTTTAAATTATCTATTTTAATTTTTATAACAAGTCCGAGAATGATGGCGTAACCCGTGTAGCATAGAGTATTTATTTGATTTGTAAACAGTAAACACTATTATTTCCAAATTAACTTTTGATTATTTTTCTTATTATTATAATAGAATAACAATGAAAATACCCACTCAATTAGCGCCCTCTCCTAGCTACTAATCACAAGTACAATCGTTTCCATTACTATAGGTAGTGAAACAGAAGAAGTGTTAAGCTAACCTCGGAGTAAAATTTCTTCATAAATTATTAAATATAAAACTATAGGCAAGTAAGTATATCACTTATGTATATTTTGAAGATAACTGTGGTGACAACAGTAATGTAAAGATATAATACCTAGTATAACGTATAACGGTAAAAGTATATTAAATTTGAAATTAAAATCTATAAGCAACTTATTGTCAAAATGTTAGTCACTTATCATCATATTTATTTAAAATATCTATGTTAATATAAATTATAATACAACTTCGTAAATGCACATGATAGGGGATTTTAAATAGTTTCCAATCAATTGTAATTTACTTTCGATGGATTTATGAATCAGGTAATTTTAACTATATCATGTGCACATCTTGAAACCTTATAAAATATTGATAAAGACATACACATAATGTGCACAGCAGATTTACATAATGTACTACTTATAAGTTAATCGATAGGGAAATTACATTATCTTAATATTAGTATGCACATGTCACACAAACAAATATCTACCAGTAAAATATTTTATGCCACTATAATACTATGTTCGGTTAGAATATTGTAATATAAAATATTAGGTACTACTCAGAAACGATATGCATTCGAGCATTTTGCTTAAAAAAAAGCGAAATAAAATAAATGAAAAAAACTTGAAACGGGTGTGCACATGCAGTATATAATAATATGTATTCATTCATTTGTTGTATCACATACACACACATTTAGGCACATACATATAATATATATAAATACATATATATTATATACATGAACATATTATACACAATGCCAATTGTACAATACGATATACCCTTGGACCTTGGTGTTATTGTCATGGATTTTAGCTGGCGAGTTAAAGTCAATGTTAACCGAATTCCACGAAACGTGACCCTTCCTTACGGTAAAGATTTTTTTTTCTTAAATTTATCGACACAATATAATCAGGTATCACACTGTCAAAAACGTTCCGGTATAATTTTCAAAATGGACCGAAAATATTTGGTTTATTGTTTCGATCGTTTTTATCACCTGTAAAGTACTGTTCTATACTATATAATATTTTATCTCACTAAAGAATTGGTTCGATTGTGGGGTTAAAATATATATATATATATCAAGAAAACGTTAATAAACAGACAAAAGTCTCATAAGTATTTATTGTTCACTTCAATAAAATAGATAAAATATTTAAATAAACTACATGAAACACTTGTATAGACGGACAAGGACAAACAATTTAGTGGATAAATGCCAATTTATATGCATATGTATTTTTGCCACGTGTATAATATATATGAACTATAATTTAAATCTATCAAGTTATTTGGCATGTGTAAATAACAAGTTTGCTAAATTCAAACTTACGAAGAGGCATATAAACGTGTAATTTTAATATTTGCATAAATGCGTTTAATTTTTTGTAGGTAGAATGTGTCAACTTCCTCATCATCGTTGCTTGTTGGCAATTTATATTCTTTTATCGACTTGATTGACATACCATATATCTGTATAGCCGTTAACCATGTAGGTACGGCGAAGAAATTCAAATGCCTTATGTTTATTTCATTTATCTAATAACTAAATGTAGCTATTGCAGCAAGTACCTAAATAAAACAAGTAATAACACAATAATGTATAATTCAAATTTTTATTAATTTAGGGTGCATTTTTGAAAACGATCGATGAATTAGAGTAACATTCAAAACAAAATTAATTAATGTTATTTGAAATCCGGCGCCATAGAGTAATCTTTTCGAGTTACTGACGGTTGACACGTGCAGACTATCGCGATTCCACAAAACTGGTGACTATCCATCACAATATTATTTAGTTTGTATTGATAAAGCTCTGAATATAGTACGTATCCAGGAGATTTGGCAATGCTTAGGTTAATGGTTTACTGCAGTTGCATTGGAAGTCTGTCCAAAAAATCATTATAAATCCAACTCTGAATGATATTATTTTATAGGAACTCATACGCAGTAGTAAGGGGTTCAATATTAATACATCGTACATAATAGGCCAAACGACCATAACAAATATGATGAAAAAAGACAAATATATCTTTCTCACTATACACACCGGTTCGCGGGGGTGGTAGACAGCTGAGATGAGTGAGCCGAGGACAAGAATAGTTGATAAGGCCGCTAGCTTATACATGCACACACTGCGCTGCACAGCTATACACGCATCATGGACCTTTTTGCCGCAGCTGGTGCTCGCGGTCCGAGTCCTTTTTACAAACAGCTGGCTCTCAAGAAAACCGTGAGAACTCTACGACAGTAAAAAGGATATATTCACACAGGACGTTTTTCCCACACCTATTGGTATTTAGTAGGTTTCCATTTTTCTCGGCGAAAAAACGTTTCCGCAATTTGTAATAATGTAACAATAATTTCTTAGTATGAATGTGTAAAAATAACCAATTTTATTTCATTATTTGTCCAAAAAAACTATTATACAGGCTTACAGCATAATGTATTTGATATCTTTCACGTACACCAATGATAAATATATTTTAACATCAATTATCGTAATATTAATATATTTTATAGAGGTTTTGATGTTTTGTCACGTAAACAGATAGTTATTTCTGAATACAAGATCATTTTTCATAAGACTACTGTGACTAGGTTCAGGTATTAATCGACATTCTTGTTGATTGAAAATGCAAATCAGAATTACATAAAAAATACAACTAGTGAAAGTGACCTTTACTGATAAAAAGGAATTCGTATAGTGCACACGGTAATACGTTGTTAGTTTTAACTGCGTAGTATCAAATTCATATACAATATATAGTGTACTTAATAACTATATATATTTATATTTCAGATTTATCATTCAGAACACGTTTTTAGCGTTTTAAAAATATTTAATATGTCCATTTCCAATGTTTTTAAAAAGAAAAAAAAAGTTTTATTATTCTTTAGTTAATATTTTTTTTTTACTTAATGTGCCATCGAACATCTAAGTATAATTAGTATAATATCATAAACATATTAATATATAATACATAAATAATATGTGTAATAGTCTTAAATTAAAATGTTTAAAATGTATTTGTCAGTTATTTATGATAGTCGATAAATGCTTAAAGCGTTTATTTACCACGCACACATATTGCACTATTAATAAAACCACAATTATTGCCAAGTTTTTCTTAAGTAATAAAAATATTGTTTGCTTTATTTCATTATTGTAATTATATGATTTTAGTATAATCAGTAAGCCAGTTAGAAAAAAAAAATTGGATACATATCAATATTTGCATAAAGATACATATCAATGGGTATATATCAAAGACTATATAGGTAGGTATGCGACTTTATATGAATTAGTCTAATACAGTTTTTAAAAGAAAACAAAAAAAAATCAATAAGTGAGTATGCGAAGTGGAGAGCATATAATTAGTTGAGTCGTGAAATTATTAAGCTAGTATGATTTTCCTGAACTTTGTTATTTACTATTTATTATTACCGAACATGAACGAAGTATTTGTATATAGTAAGCACATGTGATTTACACTACTGATCCGTAGAGGGTACTGAGTAACAACTATATGTGACTGATTCGGGGCGAACGTACCCTCAGCAGTCAGGTGGTAACAACAACAGGTTTCGTGGTTTACAGCTTATATATATGTATTACACGTATTAGATCTAAATGTAGTTGCTGAGATTGATCAAATCCAGACCACAATCAGGTACTAGAAAGTCGTCATCGCTGTTATTGCTTATTATAGTACATCAACTATATACATATATATATGTACGTGATTTCGTCCGTAAAAAAACACCGACCCCAAACGAACTCCTGACGTGTTGTACGCATAAACGCCATTTGTGCGCCCCGTCGTCACCGGCTACTGGTCTTCAACGGTTTTTTTTTTAGTTGTAGTTTTTTTCTTCTCCACTTGCTGTGTATTGTTCTACAATAACAATACATCTATAATGTATCCATAATATAATATCATGAAACTCATAATACACGTTGTTCATTAATCTTCGTCATTTCGAGACTAGAAAAATACCTATTGCATTTATCACGTCAATTAAACATCTAGAACAACACGCAGATCACGTCGAGCGTTTATAGTACTGCAATATAATGATAATATTATCATAATCTTCTATATGCTATACAGTATGGTTGCTTGGAGAGGCCTTGCAGGTGATCTCAAAAATGAGTTATCGATATAATAAAGCATATAATATAACAAAGATGCCTAAAAACGTTTTGATTACCGGTACGTTCAACAATTATTGGTTTTATAACTAAGAAAATTAAATAATCAATGAAATAACTTAATATTAAAAATTAGTTTATAAATTACAATAGTATAAATTACAATGGTTAAATTGTGTAGGTAGTTAGAAGGTTAGTACATTTTTCTCATACTAGTATATCATTGAATATTCGTTTAAAGTTATGATTTATTTATTTGATGAAAACAATTATTGATTACAATATAATATAATAATATAAATTGTTGATAGTGTTGACTTTTCCGAAATTTTGCCCTGAGTAATAATAAACATTTTTTGAAATTCCTTATAATTACATTTAATAATAAAATTATAATATAGTGATTTTATTTGAAGAAAATGTATTATTGAAAAATATTATTAATGTGTATAATCTTAATCTGATATAAGACAGATTTTAAGCTACTTAGGTAATTACTTAAGAAGTCTTAATTATATTTTCGAATTTTATGTGTTCTCAGAAGTCTCTAGCCCTCAGTTATTTTAATCGAATCTCTAAAACGAAAAGTTTATTGTTTTCCATATTCAAATACACATTAACTGAAACAATAGTTGTTATGTTTACTATAATTGTTATTATCTTCAAGAACCGTCCCAGAAAAGTTTTTTTATTTAACCCTATAAGCCACAATAACGTACCTATACCTACCTTCAATTATTTCAAAACTATATTACTCTCTTAAACAGATGCTCCAGACCGGAACAAAAAGGATTAGGTAGGTATAAGTATACTCATTGAACATGTCTTGTCCGAGAAGATTAATAATAACAATTTTATTTTATATTAACTATTTTTTCATTAAAAGTGCTCATCAAAATCGACTCGTTTAGACCGTGGCACATTATAAGTTAAAACAATATTAAAAGATAAGAATAATTACATACCGTATCTTGATTTTAAACATTTTGTACACGCCTAAGAATAGATTACGGATTTCTATTGGTGTAGGACGAAGGAAAAAAAAACTGTTTAGTGAATTTTAAGATGTAACTATTTATAAATATATTACATGTTTTCGTTATTATTTTTAATGCATACAACACTACAGCGTTTAATAAAAATGCATTTAAATTAAATCTCGTGGAAAATCAGATTCTTCTTAGCTATAATATTATTATTATTATTATTATTATTATTATTAATTGTTTATGGCATTAATGTAGGAGCCAAATAATAATATAATCATTATAATAGATTTATTTGATAGACCATTTTTAAACATATGTGTACCTATACAAAGGGCTCATAAAACAATAATAATTATTAATAATCCAATCGCGATGACTCTGACCACGACAATAATAATATAAAGAATCATTATATTGAACATATATAGGTTCTGAAATATATAAGAATTCAATCTTAAATTTTTTGATTGATAGTTAGAATTTGTTTTATTCATTTGTATTCGATTGTACACAGGGAAAGGAATATCAAGGTATAATAATTTTATTTTAAAGAACGTGTACTATATTATTGTGGGTTCTTATCAACTTATTGTCGTCTTAAAAAAATTTACTATTGGCTATGTATCTAGTTATCTATGTCTTGTAATTGCATAATTTCATAGTTCAATATTTACATGAAGTATATAGTATATCATATAAAATTATAAGCTTATAGAAGTTTGTACCTATGTAGTATTGTATTAGTAGTATGTTATATGTATATAAATAATTATGTGAAAGTTATAATTACACGCGTACACTTATATAGGTAGGTGAAATGTGAAAAATAACATGTATTTCCAAATAACTAAACGTCTAAACTCAAAATAAGATTTCAGATTTGTATACAACTAATATTTATTATTTAAATGATTAATTAAGTCTTATAAGTTATGTTAAAGTAACGTTAAAAACTGGATTGAATTTATTATTAATTTTTGTAGGATTCACGCATTGTTATAGGTATAATATTAATTCGTTACATATACTGGCTATATTATGAGAAATAATGTTAACTGTCAAGAAAAAAAAATCCTTCGAAAAATGTTTTTGACAATGATACTTACGTATAAAATGGGGTACACATAGAATATGGCGGTTTTTATTATCACTTCTACACCACCTGCTTTACCTATTACCACTGTCGTATTATTGTCGAGTATTGACAACTACTTCTAATTAACCAGTTTCCGGTTAGATATTTTTTTACAAATATGTAAATAGTATATGAACAATTTAAACATCAAATGACTGTATATAATAATAAGTATTCTTCATTTTTAAGGTCATGTATAAGAAGTCCGAAGTAGCAAACATTTTAATTGATTGCAACTATAGGCAAGAACTATATATTATAATATTGAATGTAGGTAACTACTAACTTATATAATATATTTTAGACATCAGCTATTTATGTGATGATTACACAAGACGCTTGGATAATATAATTATAATACTATAGTTTTATAATTAGTTTAATCAACAACAGAAAGATATTAAAATTGTAAATATTACATACATTTGAATTTTTTAACTGATATAACACGGGATAGAAAATGTAGAACTTTAAATTATTGTTTGTAAGTATCAATTATCTTATTCAACTATTATAAGTAGGTATTGTATTTGAGGTAAATATAAAATAAAGTGTTATTATATTATGTATTATACATTTTTTTTTTTTTTTGTACATGGGTTAAACTGTTGCTCTTGTAGAAATTAGTAGTAGTTAGTGTCTTATAACATAAAATAACGTACTTACCTATAAAATTTTCTGTTCGATTATTTTGACGATGTGATTTTCATGAACGGATATTTTTTGAGTAATAATTAATAATTTTAATTCAATACTTTGCCACTTAACATTGTACGTCTGTACATACGCAGCATGTAAGAACTACTACCAGAAAATCAATGATCATAATTATTTATAATAATTAATAAGTAATTACTATTATCACAGTTAACTCATAAAAGGTTTCTAATGATTCAAAGTCAATATCATAGCTTAAAATAGTGTTTATTTACAAGAGTAAGACAGTATTATCTGAATATCATTTTACTAATTATTGTAACTATAATAAAGGCATATTTATACAGAATATGCGATAGCTACAGATAATGTATTATAAAGTATGTAGGTACGTATGTTTGTATGTTACCTACATCTTACCTACGAAATTGAAAATTCTAAAGATCATAGTCCATACTCTGCCGTATCTTTTATTTTTGTACTGTACTACGAATCAGTAGAAGAAAATGATCGTATCAAATTTTTGAATAACAACGTCAATGATTTAATTATTAGAGGCGAGCGTGTAGCCGATACCATCACTCAAGTCATTCTACTTTAGATTATAATTATAATAAAAGAAACTAATACTTATTTATCAGGCGTATAAGGTTACTATAATACACATTTTATGAAGTATAATATCACATTAACATCTAATTTAAATAATTACCTTCTATTTTCTAATGAATTTTCTGTTTCCATCAGCCTTTACACACATGAACGGCCACAGCTTCCACTCACCTCAATTCAGTATTTGTAAACCTTACCATGTTATTTTATTATCTATATTCATATATATTTTTTCTTAAATGCGTAAATAAAAATGTAAAAATAATTAGAAACGTAGTTTCCCGATTTAGGAATTCATGAGGTGTGTTGAGTATTAACTAGATCAGGGGTTCTTAATCGGTGGTCCATGGACCCCTAAGGGGTCCGTAGATGGTTACCCGGGGGTTCACGGACTGATTTGTGTTTTTTTTTTTTTAAAGAAAATACCCAAAATTAAATGTATGCATGAGTAATTCAAATTATTAAATGAATCAAGATTGTCGGTCGAAGTATAAATTATTTTATTTATTTTATACATTTAAAATTTCAACCGTAAACTATTTATTCATTTTTCTTATCGATGTATAATATATTTTATTATTTTGGTAAAAATCTGAAAACGTGAATAAGATAACAATAACGATGTCTTGTTCGTGTTCCTCAATACAATTACGGGGTAAACCAGACATCATTTCATGTTTATAATCAGACTTGGATGACATGAATTTTGGTGTACATTGACCCAGCCTTATCCTCGAGCTGTATCCAGGGCAATGCAATTTTTGATTCCATTCGCCACTACATATCTCTGCGAGTCTGGATTTTCTTCAATGGTCACAATCAAAACCAAATCACGAAACCGATTGGACATCAAAGATGATATGCGTGTTACCTTGTCCAATACAGTCCCAGATTTCAAGAACATAATTCTATCAAAACAACAACAAACCTCACACTAAAGTCTAAACTCTAAAATTTTAATAAACTCAAAACCGAAAAATCTCTTATGTATCCACTATGTCAGTAACTATGTGTGTATGTAACTTAAAGTTTTTGTATTATCATTAAAAATTATTAAAATGAAAAACTAAATTGTTTTTTTTTTTAGGGAGGGGGGGGTCCGTGATTATATCTTTTACTTGAAAAGGGTCCATGACCCACAAAAGGTTAAGAACCTATGAACTAGAGGATATTCGTTTTGATTCTTTAATAAACTAATAATAAACGTTAATATTTGTTGTATCTGTATTGATCACGGCTTATCTTTAAAAATGATACATCGGAACACGAAATCTATCTCTATTATTCTGTGACCACTAGCGGACATTGGTAATTTAATAAAACACTAATATATGTATGATATATTTATATTATACGACTTCTTATGTAGAAAAAAATTGATTAATATCGCATTATTCTGTGAAATAATGTAGGTATAATTATTTAATCATAAACATTTTAATTTGACAGTAAATTGATTTTCTCCAAACAAATATTTTACGGCTGTGATGGCGTGAAATTATTATATAACTATATAAGCAATACATAATTCGGTATATGTGCTGTTATAACTATTCGCTACTCATAATAAACTAATCTATTAGTATAATTTATAAAATCCTTGTTATATTGATAATTTGCAGTAATTGTATAGATTATACCACCAATGTATTATTATAATCTCAAACTGTCGATTGAGTTATAAAATGTAATTCATATACCTATTATAACTTATAACAATTTAACATACGGCTGTTAGGAAACGTTAGTGAATTGATTATTTTAGACTCCAGCAGAAATATCTAAGATGTTTATATCTTATATGAGTACCTATATGACTATAATGACTTACATCTTTTATATGTCATTTTTCTAAAATATGTACAGTCTGGAAAAACACTTTTTGCGCAGTTATTTATCAGGGAAAGCATTCGTAAATTTATCTTTGCTAAATAAAAAGTCAAAAATAAAAACAGACGAGTGAAAAAATACGTCTTAATAATATATAAACCAAATTTAACCTCTACAAAATGCGCGTGGGTGATAGAACAAAATTACTACTTTGGAAAAGTTCCACACATTAAATATTATAATATAGTGTTCATATGGCACATTTTTAAATACCTAGTAAAAACTTCGTATGGCTAATGACCTTTTTGCGTCTAGAAAAAGCCAACGTCCCACACCCCAAATTTATACAATAACACGTTTTATAAAACAAAAATAATATTTATTAATCATTAATAATACAAAATAAATACCTTTGCAGTATACTGTAAAATATAAATTAGGTATAAAAATAAAGATATATTTAAATAGTATAAAAGTGTACCTAATTATATTATATCTACATTACACATCCTAATAGTACTTGAGCTCCTAGTTACAATCAGGAATTTGATATATTATTAAATAATTGTGAAAGTTCTACCCAATATGGTTCATTTTTTGTTTAAGCGACATTTGAATACGTCGTATTATAAAATAACATTATTTACACAGTCACATTCAAGCACATAAAATATATAACATAACATATCCATAAAATATACATTGTATACATAATATATACATTATGTTATGAGTGTTATGACGATTAGATAATATAACGTTACATATAACTCAGACATCAGAAAATAATATTTTATAAAAATAATTTTATAAACAGTCTGTTTTACAGATTGTGTATAATATGTGTAGTATACATAAAAAAAAAAATCGAAATAATAAATACACGCAACAGCATATTTTCTACTGCGACGTGTGCAAGTTCTTGTCCGCAAGAATATGTATAAAATATACGTACAACGATATAAATAATGCACCGTAAAAATAATATAAACAAAACAACAACGTATGTACATATTTATAAGTGCATAGGCGTGTTGAGGTACCCTGTGGTCGAACGTTTCTGTCGCGAATTATGTATACCGTATATACGGTATACATACGGTCATATTATTGTATTATATTCTTAATTTTATAATATCATATTACAGTTTGACGATATTTTTAACAGCACTGTTGCAGTATTTTAGCAGTGCAGCGGTGAACGTACGTATATTGGAAAATGGTACTATTACATTTACATTATATAACAGATAAACGCGGTTTTCGTACAACACCAGACTACGGAGCGCGCGTATTGCTCTAACGTACAGGTGTATACCCCGGTTATCTATACGACTGTGGTATATAGGTGCACATCGATATGGCGTGAATAATTGCACGGTTACACGGTGGGGATTTGGCGAAAAGACGGACGTGTAATATTATTAGAGTATACCGTACGAGCTGAGAAAAAATACGAAATATTATGTTATGCGTTGTGATGAGACGTTGTCGACCGGAAGGAAGTCAAAACCGTGCGTACAATTCGGTTATAATATATATAGCGACGGTGTGCGGATGTGCAGCATATAACTACTTAGATAATAATATAGACTGGATAGTGAGCTATAGACATAGGTAGTGACGGATTTACGGGGGAGGAGGTCCAAAGAGTATGGACCCCCAAGACACCGATATAATCTTATATATTATATATATTTAGTTTTATTTCAATCTTATCATAATGACAATGATCGACAGAAGATGATGAAAATCCGCCACTGCAGGACATAGGTATAGTCCATGTTAGGTATATACCGGATGATTGGAACATGAAGCGCAGCGGTTTGTATTCCATTATATATCATATCATATATATCATATGGAGAGCATGCAGTGTATGTTATATACCTGTACTATTATATAATAATATAGTCTAAAAGTCAGCAATAAGGCACATCGTGTTCGGCAGCATTTTGTACGACCGTCTTCCTCCTGGCATAAGACACGCATAAGACGTTTGACGTAGTTCACACAACATAATATCATATGACACAAACATAATATAAACCACCTTCTGGCGAGGAGTTGTGGGGTGCGGGTTGTCGTCGCCGCGCGTGCAACGTGTTTCGATGCGCTGGAGGGAGGCGAGGGCGTTGAGTCATGTGTACCGCGAGCGATCCGTGCCCTCAAATGTTCAGACACCGCAAGCTCTTTTCGGGCACCATCGACGAGAACGACGGCTGGTTGTTGGAGAGCACGTCGTCCGGCCGCACGCCGTTGGCCACCAGCCGCTCCAGCACCAGCCGCTCCAGCAAGGACAGCTCGTTGTCCATGCGGTGCACGGGCGCGTTCTGTCGCTCCCACCGCGCCAGCAGTATCACGTACTCGGCGTTGTGCCCGGCCGGTCCCGAACACGTGGCCACCTGCGCGGCCAGCTCGTCCACCGGCGCCTGGCCCAGCCACTGCCCGTTGTCCGGCGTGGCCACGTACACGGTCGCGTTCACGGTCCGCTGCCCGTCGTCTGTCCGCACTTCCACCTTGTGCACACCGTAACCGCCCAAGTACACCTCGCGCATCTCCAAGTATCTGAACGCCGTCTCGTCCGGCAGCAGAAACGCTTTGCCCCACACGAATCCCTGCAACAATAACGACGAACCGTCTCGTGAATACGTAATAGTAATAATCATAATTATAACTATATAATAGTATACGCATATGGTTTTACGCAATGTTGACATCGCTGCAGAGTAAGATTATTAGAGATTATATATATATATATATATATATATTACATCGATAATAATTATTGTTATTACTATTATTGCTATAATGTATATATTGTATTGCTATGTATATAAACGTATAATGCAATAATTATTACGTATACGTCCCTCAGGGCTCGAATTTTGCACACACAAATATATATATTAATTACGTAATAACCTCGTCACTATATATACGTTTATTTATATTTATGTATATGTATATGTGTATCTTCAGGGTATATATGTAGACGTAAAGAAATGTTGTAGATCACTTAACATATCTGTATAGTTTTTCGGCATGGACATTTCTATAATATTGCGGGAGAAAAACAACAAAGTCAGTGTAATATCTAGTCTATAATATTCTATCATGTTATACATTGTATTACTTATGTACACTCTTTGTCCGAAAGGGCGTTAATATTAATAATAATAAAATTGCGATAAAATATGAAACGAATTTGGAAAAAAGTTATTTCATTTTTTGCATATAACGTATACCTATAGCTGCAGAATTCGAACAACATTGTAGGTACCAATTACGACAATTATGTACCCATTTATGCTGCTATTCATACAGATAACAGTGGATAATCAATTATTAGATAATATATATTATGTCTACTAATGATGGAAATTCGTTTCGTTAAGTATGCAATTAGAACCCAGCATTTCATAGTATTTTAGATTCGTCATTATTGTCAGCATTTGAAATTTTTATTGTTATAGAAAAACTATAAGATTGTTTTTATTCAAAACGTATTTATTGAGTTAATTATAAACTCCATAAACGTACACAGATTACGTCAGTATCTTCACATTCTCGACATGAGTAATTAATGTTTAACCATTTAAATATTAAGATAATTCCTGAAGACATTTTCAATTTATTTTGTTAGGATATAGATACCTAATGTGGAGTTTATACATCCTCACGATTTTTCAGCACATATTTGAATTTAGTTTTTAGAACCAATAAAACTAAGACTTTAATCTTGATGTAGCAACAATACAATTTATAATCCATTTTATTATGCATATGCGTGAGTATACTATATATTCATATTATAATATTATAAATATGGTTGCGCATTTCCGGTCTATGTCGACGCATCCCACATAATAAATCCCTCCCCCACGCGAACGAAAAAAATTAATTAATTTATTTTTTTCCTACCGGGTGGCGGGTGCATTCGGACTACAATATGATATAAAGAGTAGCTAGTCGAAAGATCGTTAAATAAAAAAACGATAACACGTCGTTCGGGTCGATTTTTTTTCCTTTTCAACGGACAAACGTGGCATGTAGGCAACGTGGAACGGAGGGCGTAATTTTTCAAGAAGTACTTGAACGGGGAACATAATATATAAGAAAAACAGACTGCTGTCGCGCCGGGATGTCCAAAACAGCGGTGTATAAAATCGTGTGCGTGTATTTAGTTCTAAGGGATATAGGTACCTATTATGTACACAAGAGAGTTGAAAGTGACGTAAAGTAGTCGACGACAAAGGGCCTAGGGATCGAGTAGGACGGGAGCAATAAAGAATAACATTTTCATTCCGTTAATATAAACAGTCTTAAGTGATTTTTTTTTTAAATTTTCAACCAAATATCTATTAAATTTTACACCGGTTGGTCGTAGCACCAACGTACGAGACCAAAAGATCACCCGGTATCGTAATATTATGTAATATTGTAATAGACAATAGTAATTAGTAATTAGTAATAGTAACATAATATTACTATAGATAAGCATTACCTATCTATATATAATAGCATTGTGTAGAAACAAGATACACTTGTGTAACGTTGCAACAAAAATCGCATGTTAACTAGGCAATTACTTAGAAAACTTGTTTTACCAAACACAATTCATATGATTGATATTTGATAATAAAAATTCTGATGACTAATGATATACCACAGATCAAATATATAGGTACCACCCATCTAGATTCTAAATATGATACTCAATAAGTATATTGTACTTTCCAGACTACAAAAATTATATTATTAATGAAGTTTTCTTATAGGTTATACTCGTAATATACAAACAAACAAGTGTTACATTAGGGAATACCAGTACTTAAATAATCACAAACTACAATATAATTGCATTCAATGATTCAATCAATCATCAGTCATAGGTTCACGTGTTCGTGCGGTTCAAAATAGTCTTTTTTTATTGAAGTTCTAGGTTTGTATATGTACAATATTTTTGTAATACATATGCATTCGAAATTAAATTTGATTTTTGGTCTTTGTTATCGTTATTTTTACTACTTGTACAGTTGTACAGAGTTTTTATTCTAATCAATTTATTTTTTATATACGTTAAGTATATATATATATATATATATATTCATATTATTGTTTATTAAGTTAAAACTTACTAGACTAATTTATACATTTTATATTTTTAATTTGACTTTATTTTTTAGCACAGTTATTTAAATTAATTTATTGATATTGTACAAATCTTACAACTATTTTTAATTAATGATTATATTATATTTCATGTATTAAATCTAATTTTTTTTTTGGAATATTTAACAGTATTTTAAAATATAATAAATGTTTGGTATTGTTCAAAATACAGCTTTATTTTGACTGTTTATAGACATTTCAAATGATTAAGTCTAGAATCTAGATGACTAAAAGAATAATAATAATAATAATAATAATAATAATAATAATAATAATAATAATAATAATAAAACGGTAAATATCCCATAATAATAATTGTGATGTTATAACTCACGTACTGTTTTATTGATAAAATTATAACACTTATGTAAGGTAAAAAAAGTTAAAATATTTCATTATAAAGTTTCTGTAGTTAATAACCTAATAATATATAGGAACTACCCCCACAATTTCAATTTAATTTTCTAAATAAAAAGAAAACAATGTATAGATCGATTTATGATGTCAGATTTTAATTTAGAAATAACGGGTGTAATAATATAGGGATAAGGATAGCCGGATAGTAACCTTTTGGTCTTATAATGCCTGTTATTATTTTTAAAACCTTATTCCCAAGGTTACAATATCCAGTTTCTGAGTTTTGATTTATAATCGCTACCGTCTTATAAAAACTATAAACCTATACTTTTACTCATGACATGTTCAAGAACAATTCACAATTATTTATCATCTTCAGGATTTTTAAACATAGTATAATTTATAATAATTAATACGTATTATGAACAACATAAAACCATTACAATTTGTACATAACATTGAGTACAGATACAGACGATACAGTAATCGTAAGTCGCATGTAGTATCAAATTTTTCATTGCTTAATCAATTCAAATTTAAAAGTATACAATCCAATAACTTTTAGTATTTCTCATATGATGAATGATGTACCAATTAATATAAGCTATACAACGTATAAAAGAGTAAATTCATTTCATTAGATAAATAATTGATATCAAAATCTTATTATATTCATTTTAATATATATTCATTGTAAAAATGATTAGTGAGTCTTTAATGTCAATTATATTTCGTTATACAAAGTTAACATTTTCAGTTTTTTGGTTTGAGAAAAAAATATGAATATGGACGTATTGAAAGTTTTAGTTTATATATTTTATAATAATAATAATGAATATATTATATAACACAAATACACGATATCGATAAAATAAAAATGTAGAGCTATTTATAACTTATTATAGGATTATGTAAAGAGTAATAACTAATGCCTATTGTTAGGGCATTGAATATGGTAAATCATCTAACTAATGTCGATTAGTAATAATTGATAAACAACATTACAATAATAAAGTTTAATTAGCGTAAGTAGGCAACTTTATAGTTTGATAGTAGACTAATAATTTCAGATGTTTCACACGAATATATGAGTTTTATGTAATAACCTATTACTTAAAATATTTATACTTATAATATTACTTATCAGTTATCACTAATAATATCGGAACTATTAACTATTAACACTGATTGCGAGTAAAATGCACTGATATAATTAAACATTACGGTTAATGTTATGATTTATAACACGAGTTAGTCGGTTCAATATGTCACCTGCACCTATTGAATAATTCATATCTAAGTATAATTTAAAGTAGGTACTTTTTAAAGTATTCTTGTTTTCTGAAACAATGTTATTTTTTGAGTACATATTATAAGTACCTATTCATTAGTATAAATTAGATTAATTATAAGTTTATCCGCTCCAATAATTGTGTAAACTACTAGTAACGAGTGTATTGAGGCCGTTATTTATATTTGTTATTTATATTATATCTGTCTACAGATTAATGCGAATACAATGATATCTCTAAATATCCTACAGGAAATTGATAATTAAACCTAATTTTACTAATTTTGCGATATTCTGAATTAATTCCATTCTAACATGTACATATATCTCATATCTAAGTACTATTAATTTTTAAATACATTGAATGGACTACTCGTAATATTTCCTATTTTGTAAACGATGGTTGTTATTATATCTACAGAATACCTGTTCAAGTATAATATAAACAAAATACAACAAGCATCATCTTTCATTCATTATGTACAAATGTACAATAAGTTATATATAAAGGAGTGAAGGACGTGTTTTTTTAATATTTACTAAACGGAATGCGGTTAAAACTGAAAGGAAATAGGTACATTCAGTTTACGCGTATCACAGTATCTATAAAGTAGAGAATTTGAAATGTATTTACCTGAGGGTCTTCGATTAATGTGGCCACACGTCCAGGCTGAAAAATATAATATTAACCCAAGTTAGTCAAATAGATATTTTCGCTTACATTCTATTAATAACAATATAAAAAAAAAAAATAATTTTTGATATAATACCTATTTATTATACACACAATAAAATGTGAAAATAGACGGAACAATACTTTTGTTTGAAGTGAAGTGAGTGAAATACTCAAACACATATAAGTGTTTATTCTGAATGGCTTTGTATATTAGATACAGTTACGATTGGACCATGTTCATCATAATAATATGATGTATGTCTCAAGTATAAGAATACTATATTGTGATGAATATATAGTTCACACAATTCCTCAATTGTAGAGTAAAAAATAAAACTCAAACAATAGATTCCAACAGCGAAGAAGATCTTATTCTTTTGGGCCTCATCATTATTTTCTTTACTCATAATACATTTGTTTCACCTTGACAATACTTATGTTAATCGACATTCAAGCTGTCAGATTTTTTTCTAGTTTGTCACGATAGTAGCCAATAGGGATCTTATATTATTATCATACTGTATAGTAATAATTTAAATAAGTATTTTTATAAGTTATAGATAAAATAGTTTATTAGTAGTTAATACTAAATTCGTTTACTCCATAAAGTACAATATTTAACATTCCATTTTTATAATAAGATAATTTAAATTGAATGTAATTTAGATAAATTAATTATTTTAATAGTTTGATATCGTTTACTAGAATAAATTAACGAATAACATCCATACTTCTAACAAATACACAAATTTTCATATTTTATTCAAGTACGTACATTTTAATAAAAAAAAGTATATTTTACAACCAAAGCTTGAGAACATATCTAATTATTTTTTTTTACACATTTTTACTTTCAATGAAAAATAATATTTTTTATTGCTAGTAAAATTCACGGTATTTTCAATAATGAAAATTGAATAATAGCACAAGAATAAATAAGTGCACAATGTACATTACTCTTATATATTATAAAATCAAATAAATAACAGTGTTGGGTAAATTACTTTTTAAAATTAAATGAGTTCCGTTACTAGTTACAAAATAAATAAGGTAACTAGATTACTCGTAAGCTACTTAAGTATAAAAGTAATGTGTTATTTACTATCTTTACCTATACCTAAGTAACCTATTTACAAAAACGTTATTTTATAATATTTAAACATCATAAAAAATATAACTAAATAATTTGCATTATGAATTTATCTTTTTTTATATTTAGTTTATATAACAATTATGTATCATTTTTACGTGCTCCTTTTTTGGTTCAAATGTGTCAATTATCTTCATTCTGCAAGAAGAAATATTGACTATTGTTCTTAACAACTCCAACCCATCAATAACTTTTACTATATATTTACATCTCGTATATTGTGCAACCACGAATTAGAATAATAATTTAAATTAAATCATTAATATAATAATATTATGTTCGTATGTCTGTGCGATCGTTGTTGCATTTTTCCTAAAAATGTAAATTTAAAATAACACTTCTACATAAAATAAACGATGCCTATACTCAGAATATTTTGTAATTTTCAGTAATTTTTCTAATTATAAGCATGATTATATTATACGCGTTTCAGACATATCTATAAAATTTAGATCATATCAAATTTTTTTATATTATTGAAATTAAAATGTAATGTATTTTTCTGTAAAGTTACTTCTAAAAAATTAGCCAAGTACTACAACGTTATCCAAAATTAGTTAATAACGAAGTTATCATAACGTAACTGAAAAAACTCAAAAATAACTATGTTACAGTACGAGTAATGTACTTAACGTTACTACATAATACTGATAAAGAAAGAGGTATTTTGAAATCTTAAGTCCTTTAACAATTCATAAATCTATAAAATACACGAAAAATATCAACATAATTAAAAAAATTATCCTATTGGTTAGTTTACATCAATATCTCAGACATCTTGAGAATAAGATAACTGCATTTTAAAGTGCAATAAGTTTTTGCAGTTACTATTATTACTAAATTTAGTACTTTGATTTCATTGGACTTGTTTCATTTTCTTTATGGAACTTAAAATTAATCTATAGTAAACAATTGATATTTCTTAATATAAATTTAATAAAATGTTTAAATAATATTTTTTTAATCGTAAATCAAATAAAGAAAAGTACTTTGCATTTTGATCCATCACTCTATCAGAAATAAAATAAAATGTATAATGCAATAAAGGAATAGTGGAACGTACATTATACTTATATTATATAATTTATAACTTATGACAGTTATAAGTATATACTGCTAAAATATTTACATAATTTATACAGATAATTCAATTGAATGATGTAAAATGTTAATCGAATTAACATAATACAAACACTTGAAAATAAGGTATTGAAGTAAATATTTATCGATTTTTTTTTTATAAAATTGGAGATATCAACGTCATATCATTAAGTGTTCTTTATTTCATTCAAATTTGGTTTAAAGTTAGCACGATAGCACTTTAAAGTTTTAAGATATTATAAAAGTCAATTCTACATCTTTTTCATTATTAAAATATTACAACTGATTTTAAGGAACCCTTAATGTATATATTATGCTTACGTATACTAAAAGTTTTGAACTAGTTTATTTATTTATTTTTTTATATTTTCATAACCAGTTTATTTTATACAAAATTGTATTCAATTAATAGTAACTACACTGCATAGATTCATTAATTAACTAGTACCTATAAGTTATACAAAGTTATAAAAGGTTATTTTGTAATTTAAATAAACATATAATAATATCATGGGTATTTTTTTTAAATACCTAATTGTTTAGATCAGTGTGCAACCATTTTTGACTTACCACCTCCAATACTTTATTGGTTTTGATGAGTTAACCCCCCCTAACCATAAGTATAATAATATGTGTAGTATTTAGCTTTTTTATTTAGTGTTAAATAGTTAGCGATCCCATATTATACTCGTAATTTTGAGGCCCTAGCTCAGTTTGCACACCACTGGTATTATACTATCATTAATATTTATTTAATATTTATTTATCTATTACATTTTTTTTTTAAATTTTTAATTTAGTTAATTAAATAATGCAAAGGAAAATATATTATAAGTTGAGTACTATATGCAGTAGTATGCAGTAGTATGCAGTGTTACTAAAATTTTAATATCGATATTCGTTGATATAATTAGTAGAGACTTAAAATAAAACGTCAATAATTACTGACTTGTAAGGAAAATTATAAATAAAATACATTTTTTTATATTCATAATGATTTACATTGTTAAACCGCCTATACGATTAATTTTTAAATATTAGGTTAATGACGAATCTGATATTCATTAATATAACATTCAAAATTGTAGCTTTCATTTTACACTTGTTGCAGAACAAAAATACCAAAAAAAAGTATTGAGAAGTTATAGTTTTCTACTACGTATATTTATACTTATTATTAGTCCAACATACGTACTAGAAATAGGTATAACTATATTTATGTACCTTTACATTTACTTTACTACTCAAAAATAAAAACAGCTTTGAATTAATAAACGTAACAAACATATGAATTATGAGTTGCATCCTCTCATCGTGTGTTTTATATAAACATAGGAGTAGTTATGCTATGTTTTGTTTAATATAACTGACCTTAAAAAAAAAAAAATTCATAATAAATGCTACCTGAAATTTTTTGATAAGTATAATATAACGTCTCATGTTTAAATTACATTTACCGTATAGAGGTACAGATTTTTACATTAAAATATCAACTGATAGTGTAAGACATAAACATTTTAATTTATCTTAAAAAAATGTAGTGACTTCATATGTCACTAATTAATAATTATTATATAAGAAAACTAATGATTGATGAAGTATACGGATTCAATTATATTTTTACTATTATATTATATAATTAATTACTATTAAATATCAAGTGTATTGTGTATATATATATATATACATATAGAGTGAATAATACCTAGAAAGTTGTTTAAACAATTTATGTACATGTACCTAATGTTCTACATTGGAAAATAATTCAATATTTATTATATATTATAGCTTAAGGAAATTACGAATTGGTTACCTACGAAAGAACAATATAAAGAATAGCATATGATTACAGTAATAGACATTTTGTAATTTTCTTAACTGTGTAAATGAACTTTGGACCAGATACTTTACTTTATTACTTATACTATACTTGATATATACTTTATTTTATTTGTATTGTAATACTATATACTTTAGTTTAAAAAGTAATGAAACTTCATTGTTCTTTAGTATGGTTTAATACCCACGTGCTACAGAGAATAATTTTATATTAACGTAAATTGATAAATTATTGATTAAAATGTAATAAAATATTAAAATTCTTTGATTGGTAGGTATCGCAATAGTTATAATTTGTAACCAGTATATATAATAAGCGTTCAATACATTTCACTTGGATATGTGGAGGTCATATTTAAAAAGAAAACAACACTTGTCTAATAATATCTATCTAAAATCCGTGGCCCAGAGGCTTTGAACACTAATGTTCAGAAATTTGGATTGAAAAAAACCAGTTTATAAAACTTTCAAGATAGCATTAATTCTTGCAAGTCTAAAATTGGTTCATTTGCCCCGCAAATTCTTTGTCCAAAAAAGAAAATAATATATAAATTATTGTTATAAGGACGCACTAACATATTAAACATAGGTAGTCAATTTATATTCAATTGTGTGACACGATATACTTAAATAGATACAAGTGAAAGGTATACTATGCATTGTAGACGCAATATAATAGGTAACACTATTTTAGTTATACAAACGACTAACAAGTCTCTTTCATTTAGACTAATCAAGGCGTGAATTTTTTACTCTGCTTTAAATAGGTAAAATAAAAATAATTTCGCACAATGTTTGATCAAACTACGAAAAATAATAAACTATAAAAACCTGTTTAAAAAAATCATAAGAAAAAAAGTTTACGGAAATCTACTTACAAACTATTGTTTTTTTATTCCTTTATGAGTATGCGAAATACGCATATTGTTGAATAAAATCGTCCGATTAATGGCCGGGTAAATTAGTTAAGCGTGACAATAGCCTGTGAACCACTGTATTATAGTATGTACATATTACACGTACAATAAATACATTATCTCAATTATAATTATTACTCAGACCAGATCACCAGACGCGGAAAGTAGTCATTACTCGAGTTTCGAGCTGGAAAAAAAACTGCAAGTCGTTCACGGACATAATTTTATATAAACCTGACAGTTTTTACGGTGTGCGGACGAGATGAAATCGTACACGGTCAACAGATCTACCTATGGAGAATAATAATAAACAATAATAGACGCACACCATGTTTACCGTGCAGTAAATCAGTTGAGCGTTTTACACGTGTCTGCGATGGGAACGGGACAGTTTCGAGTGGTTGCCGCGACTGTAGGGGATGATATGCTTTCTGGGGGTGGATATAGATATACTATAAAGGTACACGAATATACGATGTCTTGGTAGTTGGCACAAGTAAAACATTTAACCGTTCGAATGCAGTAGCCAAACGTCACGTGGCCACGGGGTAACCGTTTCTTCAATAATGGGGACCAAGAATAGGCGACAGTCGGCAACGCGCCACAGGTCAGTGGTTCCCAAAACGGTCGGAGAAAATAATGAAAACATTGCATCAGCCACTCGGGCGGCGGACGACACATGACACACGCGACGTCTGAACCATAATAATAATAATAATAATAGTAATGATAATAATATATACACTGCTATAACAACTACTATAGTATAACTACATATACACACAGTCACGTGAGTTCGCGTAAACACAGATAAGGACGAAATAGTGTCCAGGAGCGTATTACAGGCGTTAATCGCTTATGGTACTATTTCATTATAAAAGCAAGTATAGATTTCACGTACCTTTTCCTTGGTCCCTCGGTGCGCTATGTTGCCCTGCCAAAATTTCCTGGAGAAACCCTGTACGTAACCGACGATGGAATCCTTGAACTCGAAGCCCGGGTTCCAGCACAACGATCCGTATCCAAACACCCAGAACTCGCGGTCCGTGTCCATGATTTCTGGGCGGGTAGCAGCTGCTGGAGACGTGAAACGCTCGTTGTACGGCAAATGTCCGTCTCAAAGGGATGACGGGATGGAACCGAGATAAGTCACCGATCCGTGAGTGCACACGTGTGCGAATAAAAAACAGGGTGGGCGAGTGTATTGGGATTAGAGAGGGATATTAATTTCGACGTGAAAAATGTTTTGAAGAAAAAAATAATATTAATAATAAATGGGTAAAATGTGAGTGCGGTGCGGCCACACGCACTTTGACGTGCGCTGTCAAGTACGCCGAGCGGTACTGGTGCAGAGCGCCGTGTGTTCGTGTTCCACAACACTATATGAAATTTTATTTTTTTTCCCGACCACGTAACGGCGACGGCGCGTTATCCGACCGTCAGGCGACGACGACGACGCGACGGTCCGGCCCCGGTTACGGTAGTGATGGTGCGGTAGTGGCGGAGGCAATAGCGGCGGCCAGTGATAACAACTCGCGTTTATATTTTGGATTCTGCGCTGTGTTTTTGTCTGTTGATCGCAGCGCCTTTTTTTTTTTCTCTCCGTCGAATGACGATACAACACGCGCTCCAATAATATTAATATTATATTCGTATGATGTTCCCGCCGCCCGCCCGCTTGCTAGCTGACTCCGGGTCAACGGTTTTCGTATATTATAATAATATGCCCGCGCGCTATAGTTCGGTTTGTTTTTTCGACCATTTTTTTCCCTCTTAGATCGTGCTAAAATTTTGCGCGCGCAACGAGCCAACGAGCCAAGGTCAACGGAAAAATATCATAATACACGTACGTGGCAAAGGACTATTTACGCACGTTCCCGTTTGCAAACATAATATATTATAGATAGCTTTTGCCGCGTGCGCAACGCGCGGTGTCCGCGTAACGTCCACAATATCCGGGGCACCGATTTGCGCGCAATATTATAATATATATTATTTAATTATTATATTTACATCCGATCACCACCGCATGCAATAGTAAAACACTAATATAACTATCGGGCTTTACCGTCGAACAACATTAATAATTAACCTTACCTTGGAAACCCAATCGTTTTTGTTTCATGTTTTTATCAGTTTAGGTACAACAAAATATTATATAACATTAGATACACATATTTTGTTTTGCCGACTTTACAATTTATTATAATATTTAGTATCCGCGCACCGTGTTCAACAACCGATGGGTGCCATAGTATAGAACAGGGATCAAGAATCTTTTCGTAGAGCCATTTTTTTAAAAGAAAATTACCAAACCATGATATCCAAAGAGGAGAGCTGCATAGGTTTGGTCAACCATTTTTTTTTTTTTTTTTGGTCGTATTATCACTATAATAACCTATAATATAATTTATATTTTATGAGTCTCGATGTATTGATTCATTTTCCAAAGTGCCACAGATTGCATATTAAGGAGCCGAAGGTTCCTGACCCCTGGTGTAGAACGACACTTGTAACCTTTTAGGTCGATACGAAAGTATTCTTTATCGGCTTTTATTATAATGTACACTATAGGTGGCGGCAGTACTTATGATTTCTAGTATTTGAAAAATAATTACTAAAATCGGTAGCAAGAAATTCACTATTCGATGACATTTTCATATCTCCACCTAAATCATTTATTTGCCACTCCTTGAATGTGTTAATCGGTATATTTTCCTAATTGTGTACATCAGGGGTTTCTAACCTTTTTTATGGTGAGCCAAATCTGAAATTTGCTTTGGAATCGCGGACCAAAATTGCTTAGAGATGCATAGATAGAAAGTTTAATCAAGAATGGATAAGTGTTATTTTCTGACAATTTTATTATTCTATATTGTATTTTAATATAGTTGCAAAAATAACACCTAAAGAAACAAATGTAGTCTATTGTTTATAGCTTAGTAAATTATCTTTTAAATAGGAAATTATTAATTTAAAAATCATTATAATATTTTTAAAACATAGGTTAGCTTGGCGGGCCAGTTAGAAAAGCTTGACATGCTGCATCCGGCCTGCGGACCGTAGGTTGGAGACCCCTGGTGTACATGATGTTTCACAAAATTACAAAATGATCGTCTTCTCAAAGCGGTCAAGATTCGGACATTTATGAGGACTTGAAACAATGCACCATTGTGATGCAATTATAAATAATATGTACTTGTAATTACTATATAATATTGTTGTTATGCATATTATATTCGCCTTCAGTCTTAAAAATGCAGTTGAATTGTGCAAATTACGTACAACGTATTGATGGTTATAATTTTTTCAATAAATTCTTATTAATGACTGTTGTATACAGGAATTTTCAAATAGCTCAACTCAAATCGATCAATCTTAATATGCAATATATCCTTTCAAAATTAATATTGAGGTTTCGGCAAAATGTAGTAAAAACATTTACTGATATTACAATACTCTGCTGTATTCGAGTACTCGTATTATGGCGTATAGGTTCATAAATTCATAATGCTCTTTAATTTATGCCATTTTATGTGCATGCTATACACCACTGCATTTTATTGACACAGGTAATACTAGCATGTTAACAACTATAGAAATACATAATAACCGCAGCACGATGTAGCAATTATTTTAACTCCAACTGTGTCTTATTTCCAATTTCTGAAACTCGTAATATGCAACAATATCATACTGTTATGTAATTAGTTATAGAAATTAGACAAACTTTACATTTGTGAAAACTTGGACGTGGAACTTTTAGAAAATTGGGATTTGGGATGATTTAGTCCAATACAATATTATAACTTTCAAAATTCAAAATTTCATTATAAACACATTGTTTATTTTTCTATTTTTTTTTTATCATGCCATTGTTCCGGATTACAAAGTATGATATTTGTTTTGATAATTGATATTTCTTAAAGGATAAATGACCTGAATTCATGTGCAAGGCCGACGAAAGCTATATGGGCGTCAGAGTATATCGTCCAAGATAATGCGCACTCAATAAATAGTGCCAAATTCAAAATGAAGGTTTTAATTGCATGTGTTATCTGTATCAGTATCAGCTGTCATTTATGTAAATAATGATTATTAAAATGGAATGTGTAAAATTTGTGTTTGTATACCAATTATACCCACTGATTAACATGCACATACCAGTCTGAATACATACACATTATAAATAATAATATAAAAACACATTCTGATTAACATTAATTCTGATTTAACCGCTTCTTATGTGTAAGAAAAAACTATAATTCTTATGAAATTACTGTTCAAATAATCTAATAATAATTAATTATGTATAATATAGCTTTTTCCTATTAGAATTATTACCTACTTGTAAAATGAATAATTACAATTTCTATTAAAATTCGCTAATAAAACGTATTTTACAGGTTTACCTGCGTATATTTTATTTAAAACCCTATTTGTATACACCTATAATATTCTGTTATTTCTATTCTATTAGGATTTGATGATATTGTGTAGATTATCTGATTAAATAACATATTCGAATACCTTAAATATTTTTATTTTCATTACCTCATTAATTCATTACCATTATGTGTGCAAGTACCTACACACAAAATAAGTTGAGAAAACAATGAAGTTAAGTAATGAAAATAAAAGTATTTAAAGTCGACTATAGTCGTCTTATATTTGGTAATTTGTATTGAATTTTGCACTCTCTGACCCCGACCATTATAAATAAATACATTAAAAAGAAAAATATATGTGCAAACATACAGTATAAAACTTGGAATAACTGCGTATAGCAAATCCGTTAGGGAAAATTGGTCCATTTCAAATATTTTCTTCCTCATAAAAGAGCCGAAACGAAGTCACTGAACATATAACTGTTTGTTATTAAAATAACGGTATTATAGTATACGTACGTATGACTATGTAATATTCAGCAAGTGATTCCTAGACGAAAAATAATAATGCGATATCATCGTGTTGTTTCACGCCGTCGCGTCATCGTTGCAATTGTACGCCAATTTGACGTTATAAATTATAATATAGGTAATGCGTGCGTCTTCGTAACACCTATGCGTATATCGTGTACGTATGTTTGCGCGTTTGTGTGACGTAAGATTAATACAGTATAATATTTGGTACGAGCTCGCCAAGTATGATGATTCGCGGATCGTGACGAATTGGAGGTCGTTGGACTGATTTGTTTGAAGAACGTCCAAGTGTCTCAATTGTTTGTCTTATAAACCACGAAGATTATTGTATTTGCCAATAATTTTCATGTAAAATTTAAATTACTTCACATATTGTACTTTTATTAACTCTCTAATGCCAAAAAAGTAGCCAAATTTGAAAATCGTAATAGAGAATAAAAAATTGAGACGTCACAAGTTACTGCGACATAAACTTATGGATGAAGGAAGTTAAATATTTTTGTAATCCATTATAACTTTTATAACGCATTTTTTAAAATAATACATTTTTTATCCCACTTCTTATAAAAATTATTTATTATTTATAAGAAAAACGAAAACGAAATGTTTGAATCTCATACTTTTTAGTCACATGTTGTATCATAATGATAATATTTTGAAAAACTATCGGGTTAAGTATAAACCACCGTTGAGTCGGTTCATTAGTTGTAATTATATTTTCTAATTTTAAATAAATTAAAATCACTATTTCCTGAAACCTACACAAAAAAATATACACCTCAATGACCTTCTTATGAGTGTACAGCCCTTGCAACATATTGCAGTAGTCGCATAAACTCGTAACTCACGGTAGGCGTTTTTGGCCCATTGGCATAAAATTCCATCTTCGAAGGCATCGCCTGCTGTTTAGACACAATCTGCATAATTGCGTGAATTTTGTCATAGTTGCAATACTTCCTTGAACGGGTTCAATATAGTTAAGCCACGTACATAAGATAAAAAGCAAAAATTCGTTGTCAATAAATTAATATTCAATTATGTTAAATTAAATTAACATGAATACATTATCTGAATTATCTATTTACGCTCGGGCCTAGGTTTTATCAATGTCCACGAGGCAATATAAAAAAAAAAAAAACGAAAAATTTAAATATAAATATCTATAAAATGCCATTCATTTAAAATAACTATAAAGAGGAACAAAAGCATACGCTCAAGGTTCTTCGATGTACTAAGTTGCCAAAAATAATTTTAAAAATTTTAAATCTTTGAGATATATGTTCTTATAACGTAATGCTCTAACAATAAATTTTATAAAAAAAAATTATGTCTCTTACTATTACGATGGTTATTATTAGACCAAAGAATAATTTTATTAAAATGAAATAAATTACAATTACATTTTTTTTTAATACTCTAAAAATATCTAAATATCAGTTTGTTACATATATTATATAACTTATATAATATAAATACTTATCACATTCACATTTTAGTGGAAAGAAGTCAAACTAGAAATGCAGTTCTAAACTAATACATAAAAAATGAAATATGCCAATGAAAATGTAGAAGAATATTTTCCATCATCGCCTCTTCATTTTGGCCTACTGTGTGGGGCTGCTTGTTTAGTAAAAAGCATAAACAACTTAAAATTATCGAGCTAATATGTTTACGTATTCAAAAAAACTGCTTACGCAACATATGTGCACATTAAAATAGCAAAAATCCAAAATATTTCTTAACATTAGATTAAGAATTTTTCTCAATCATCAAGTTGTAGAATTTAATACTTGAAAATGCATACATTTCTAGCTCAAATTTATAAAATATCAACAAATTAATAACAAACAATTAAATATTAACACCATGTTTTCTTCTTGTTTTATGTAGTACAGTGTTTTCCAACCTTTTTACCACCACGGACCACTTCGACAATGTTTTATAGGTCGCGGACCACCTCAATTTTACGCAAACCAGGAAGACCTTTTTTTTTTTTGCTCATTAACTAACAAGAATACACAAAATTTATGGAAAAAAGTTAATTTTTATTATTTTACTGTACTATTATATATAATTATTAAACATTTTATTGATAAGATAACCGTATATTACGGTGTAATAAAATATTTTTCTCGGTTTAAAAAAAAAAAAATATTTTTAATAGAAAACGAAGAAAGGTACCGCGGACCACCTATGACTGGCCCACGGACCACCGGTTGGAAAACACTGATGTAGTATAAATAAAAAAATCAATTAAATCCAAATATTAAAAACAGTACTCTTATACTATTCTATCAAAATAGTGTTTTTCTTTTTTTGTTAAAAATATTTTTAAATGATATTTTATTAAACATGGAAAATATTAGTTGCAAAATTTAATAAAAACGAACTCTTAAAATATCGAAAATTTCAAAATAATAATAATGATACTTATATATATATATATATATATAAGATGTATATATATATTAGATATTACCATAATGATTATCTTAAAAATGGTTAGGTATTTAATCATATTTATTTAAATACACCATTAAAATATGTTCCTCTTAATTTATTATTAAAAGTGTATTTTTATAATAGATGACTTGGTTTGAAGTCCTGGAATTATGTCAAAAATTAATTTTTAAGAAACTCTTAATACAAGTAGTAATTAGTAAGTAAACAAAAATGAAAATTTCAAAAAAATGTATAACTGTTTTATATTATATATTTTAATCCTCTCCGCACAAATACTTGAAGTATCTATGATATACCATATATGCCCATATTATACAACCCTCAGGATACCTACAGCACATAAATAATGCGAATAGCTAATAAAATATATTATAATCTTGCATTCTAGCATTGAAGATTTTGATATTTAGAACATTAAATTTTAGTTTTATTAGTTTCATAGATTTATGGGAAAGTCAATGATTTATGGGTAAATGTTGTAAATAATATGTATAATTAATTAAAACACTAAAATTATAAATTTTAATAACGAAACGTTGCATTCTAAATCTTAAATTTAATTTTTTGATTACTTTGACCCGGGATTTTCTTAAATTTTATATAATTTATATACTTTTGATATTTAAATGTTGAGCCTAGACCACTAGAGAGCGCTGTAGATTGAAGATTTAAAACAAAACGTTTTTTCATAGGTAGTCAAATGACCAATTTAATTCCGTTCTGATACACTTATAAATTATTGTAATAACATTTTCAGAAATATAGAGAATAAGATATGTAGTTTTAGTTTCTTTATTAAAAAACTTGCATACAATTTGATTTTTAGTTATTGGCTTTATTGCCGTTAAAATTGCATAGACTGAATAAAGGTAAACAATTTTAACTAATAAATTAATCAAACTGATAAATTACACATATAGATGTATATAATAATTATGAGAAATCAATTTCAATATAAATTTAATAATAAGTTAAATAGTAAGAAAAGCACATCATCCTTTATTAGTACGTTCGGACATTTCGGTACTTACACTTTATTTATTGCTAGTATAGGTATGATCTTGTATACTTATAATTATAAATTAGACTGGTTTCCACATATAATTATGAATATTGATAATAAGCAAATAGTATTTAGTGTACTTATATCGTTATAAAAAAAAAAAAAAAAAATAGATAAGTTCATTATTTTATTATAATAATGCTATCACGTGAAATTATAATACAATTCGCTTATATACTCGTGTTCTATGAAAATGATTAATTTACCAAGAACTAGATAATGTGCAATTAAATTAAAAAAATTAACAATTTAACATTCAGAGCATAATAATATAAGTCCATGTTTAAAAAGTTCACCTTTACAAGAAAACGTTGATTAATAGTTATTACTTATTACTTACTCAATAGTATTTTTGTTATGTATATATTATTAATTTTATTTATACAAAAATCGTATTTTATTTTGATTTTAGATTCTGAACGGAGTGATGGAATCTATTGGTTTTACAATGATGTGTGTTTTTTTTTTATTATTTTTTTGTGTCTAAGAACACGATTTTTGGTAGTAAAAATGCTTCAATCTTCTTAAACAGCTACTTTCCTGAAAGGAAAGTGAATTTAGATGGTACTTGGGCAAGTCAAAGTCCAACTTTATTAATATTTTTTGAAAAAATCGAAAAAAACGATAAAAAAATTACAAAAAAACGGAAAATTTTACGCAAAATCACGTTTTTAGAAAATACATTTTTTTTAAATGCTCTAACTCAAAAACGAAAAACCGCAACAACTTGAAATGTTTACTAAATCTTTATATTGACGTTATCTATACATATTTACGTTTTCAAAGTATTTTGACTTATTTTGACTTATTTATAGACAATTTAAATTTTCGATTTTCGTAATTTTTTTTTTTTTAAATATCTATAAAAATTTTTTGGCTATCCGAAAACTTTTGAAAATGTATTAAAGGATGAATTATAAGTTATACTAATTGTAACTAAAAAATATCGGAGATTGTTTCACTCAAATTTTTTTTATAAGCCCATACATTTCAAATTTGTATAAAATATGTTAAAATCGCGATAATTTGTAAGTTATTTTGTAATTGAAAATTCATAAAATTTTTTTTGTTTATACTTAAGGTTCAAAATTTTAACAATAGGTTGTCCATAAGTTTACCTTTAAAAATATACAAAAAATTTCAATCAGACTTAAAAGAAAAAATTTTATGACTGTTTTAAATTAAAATTTTTATGAAATTGCATTATAATTCAATTTAAATATAAAATACTATATTATTACATACACATTTTAGAAATTCAAATTTAACAAATCCATTGTAATAATGACCTATCCTATAAACGAGGTTCACACCACCCCCAACTGTACAGCAAAGCGAGGCCCATCCGTTTTTAATTATGATTGACTGACTTTGTTAGACGATATTTTAATAACTAGTTTTCTTTTTTGCTTGAGGTTGTAGGTACTTTGGTCATTGGTAGGACTACGGTGACATTTATGCTAATTCCAGTACATTATATTATATTATGTTCTTTATGTTATTGAATGACATAATTAAATAGTAGAATTGAAAACCTATAGTTTATTCATACATTTGTAAACATTTAAAAAATGTGTATAATATTCTCTTTCATCATATTTTCGAAAACTTTTTTTATTATATTACCTATAATATTATTTAAGTATTTTTTTTTTAACATAGCGTATATTATTAGTACATAGTATAGTATATTTCTTGAACAGGGTAATTTATAAAATTGAATTTTTGATGAGTATCTATTGTTTTCTTATAAACCAAGTGTTTTAAGTTTAATGAGTACCTATAGGTATTAATATAGTTAAAAACTGGTTCAATATTAGATATTTATATTCGTACATTGATGATTTCAAAAAAATTGATCTATTCTATCGTTTTCTCTGTACCTGTAATATAGGTATATTGTCGTTTCCGAAAAAAAATTTTAAGATTATTTTAACTAAGATAGAAAAAATATAATTTGTTTTAAGTAATTAGTAATAATTTTATAAAACACATACATTTCTTAGAATGTTATAAATTGATATAAATTATATTTATAATATTTCCATTTGCAAACTACCTACTTATTAACAATGGCTATAATTGATAACAATAATTTATGTCTGCATTATCAAATTAATAATTTTTATTACCATTTTAATTGAATTAAGAAAAAATAAGTCCATACATTAAATTCATTAAATTATAGATAATATTACTAATATATAAAACGAATAATAATAGCCTTCACTGTTAACATAAATGCTACCTTTCTTTTTTTTTAAAAATAAAATCCATTATACGTCATCGATTATGTCGAGATCGGGAATAATTATAACAACACGAATTACGCATTATTGGGAATGCCTGAGATACTTATAATGAGTTTATTAATTAAATTGTCCAATGACTATAATATATACAAAATATAAATACATTATTTAATTCATTTTTAAATTATTTATGTGTGGGATGTAATATAAAGTGAATACCAACATAAAAATCTAATCCCTGGTACTTATATAATTGTATTTATCAAATAATTAATTTGATTTAAAGTTTGAACTCAAATTCAAATATATGTATATGTATATGAGTCTTGTCTATCTTCTTTCAGTATAGGCTTCATAATGAATAAAGAAAAATACTAACTTTGAGATTGAAACACATGAACGAAGGTTATGTACCTTTGTTAAGTACCTAATTCCTTGTTCAAAAATAAAATTCACGAAAAATAAGATAAGATAAAAATATACTCCATACACAAAATAACGATACTTAATACACTCAATATTTACTATTTTTCACTGTGTAGCAGTGTTATAGATTTTTATTAAATATTTACACAAATATAGCTTGAATTTATACACTTCCTAAACATTATACTTATACATTATATATTTGAGCTAAATTTTAATTATAACGAAAAATATGTAGGAAATTAGGAAAGACAGTTTTAAATTTGGTTTCTGTTAAAACAATATGGTTCTAATTAATATTAATATATAGTAACATTCATGCATATTAGTAATAACATTGTACTTTATAATTTGATATTATACACGGTAACGGTAATAATTATAAACGGAAAGAAACATGATATAGGTATTATAGGTATTATACATATTATAATGTTATAAATAGGAATAAGGATTGCAAGAATAATAATAGTTAAAATTGTACAGGATATGCTTGATGCTTGATGGGTTTTGACAAGCGTGAAAAGTATATTTACTAAAAGGGGTTAGAGATTTAAAGTGTACCACAGACGAAAAAATAATAGGTACCTACTTGTCGGTATACGTACACCACTGGTGAATAAGATTATCAGAGAGTGACTCAAAAACCTCAAGCACATATATTTCTATATTTCATAATGATATAAATCATAAGCATTATTGATTACAACTTACCAGGGCCGTAGATAGGAATTTTTTGTGGGGAGGGTCCAGTTCTATAAATATGAATTTGATGGAGGATATTATTATAGAAAAATACATTGAGTTCAAAAATTGTGAGAATAAAATATTATATTTTCATGATAACACCAGTCAATTTTTCTCGGCTTCTTAGCCATTTCATTCAATATTTCATCGGACGTGAAAACTCTTATCAATTATCATTTATCACAATGCACTACGATATAGATATTATCGATTTTATCTACATCGTGCAACGCACTTCAGGCACTATTATACACCCGGCTGGGGCATAATAATATAAATTTACTATACTAATATAGTAATATCGTAAGTAAAAAAAGGTATAAAAAATAAACATTTTAAATTTTAGAATAAACTAGAAATTTTCTAACTTGTTAAAGGAAGGGGTTTGAACCCCTACCCCCCCTCACCGCAGCTAAAGCCCTACAACTTACTGTTATGAATTTAAAATTGGCATAGTTATTCTTAGACTGATCGTCGTTTTATTTTATTTTAAGAACTATGAGAGATAAAGTTAATTATCAACAAAAAATGAAATATTTTTTAGTATGCCCCTTTCTCAAAATGTACACTGTTTACAAACAGCTTTTTAATAAAAGATAAAATTGAAATAAAAAAATCACAAGGTACTTATATTATATCTGAAGATGTCTATTTTGAGAGTGAAGTATATGAACGTATCAGTATTATTTATTGTTGTATACAATTAATAAAAGCCAAATTGAATTAATAAATATTATTGTGTCTTCTTTGTTCAATTCCAGCGTTCATAATATTTCAACCGCTCTAATTATGGAAGTAGTTTCTTGATCAAACCGTTGACCTATACCTTGTCCTTGTATGATAGAATCTAGCTTATATGAGCTGTTACAGGAACACGAATTTCATCCTTTTAAGTATGAGTACAAAGTAATAAAGACATGTTGATTACTCAAGTTGTCATCAAAACGTTTTGATTTTTTCTTAATATAATCGATGGCTCACTTATACCAAGTTCTATAGCATTTTTTAAAGCCATGTTTACGTTCATTTATATCTTAGCTTATTTAGTTATATACATTTCTCACTTGTCGTCTAAACGGTTATTACACTTTAATAACTTCAGTGTCAAGAACAAAACCGGCTTTTGCGTGGTTTGTCACTAGAATATTGTGCTTTCGCCAAATCGTACTTAGAAAAAACCGTGTGGTCGCTATAAAGACTCTGGACTCTCTCTCTCGTCTCTGATTTATTTTATTACTACATTAATAAGTAATAACTGATTAACAATTAATTACACTGACTTTGTGTTCCCAATTTCAAAAAATATTTATTTTAAGATTAAAAAATATTGATATTATGTTGTACGAGTATGTTTACACTGTAGATGACACACTACTCACTCCCCAATTTCCACAAAAGTAGATCGATTTTTACCAAATTATAATTATAAATAAGTATCAAATTTACCTGGAAAGAATTTTTCATTAGTTCATTACAACTCAACTTTTTTTGTAGCTAAATGTTTTATCCTAACTAACAATTTCTTAAAACTCTTAGATTTTAGATATAGATCCACTATAACAGGGGTGGCCAACATGAATATGTTTACGAGGCATATGGATAAATTAAATTTTATCAAGAATTAAGATTTTTATATTTTATAATTTTTAAAACGAAAACAGTAGACCCGAAAAAGATATAACGCAAATAAATGTAGCTTGAAATGTTTATATTATTTAAATAATTTTTCATAATAATTTATTATAATTTTTTGTTTATTTTACGTAATAAAATATTTTTTTTTTTATATAAATGTATACTAAAAATATTTAAATTCATAATTATAATTCATAAGTAAATTTTGGCTTTTATTAATCAGACACGAATCGTATGCAACTGTGGCGTGAACCGCAAGTTAACCACTGCTGCACTATAAAATTTAACTACCTATTGTAGATTTACAATAATGAAAGTTTTAAGTTGTGTCTTGGATGAAAACAATGATTGGATATTTTAAAACTTTTCTTCAATTTTGATAGACTCTTCATAACTAACAATATGTTTACTATAAATGTGCGTCACTAAGTATCAAATATAGTTTATCTAAATTTCAATAACAACTATGCAAATTTTACAATTATTTTATCACTAGAAAAAAAATCTTATTTTCTTATCAAGATCAATAATTTTTTTAGTCTTATCTACACGCACGAATAAGTGATTAATATATTTATTTTATCTTTTTTAAAAAAAAAAGATAATATAAAAATTGTTTTTAGATAAACTCAAATTAAATGAATATTATTAAATTTATAATATTTATGAACTATGAATATTTAAACAGTTTAATAATTTAATTTTCCATGATTATGTAATAAAATAATGAATACTTAACTTAAACTCTCTAATATTGTATATGATTATTTCAAGTTAAATATTTATTAAATATATTTCACTGAAAGGTATTAGATAAAAATACTAGATATAGATGCCTAATAATTTATTAAAGAGCATGATATAGATGAAAATATTTATAAACCTTTAAACTTTTTTTTCTATATCATAATATAATATTATATTTACGATTTGTAAAATGTACAGTATACATGTAGTAAAATAAGTAAGTCTATAGAGTATAAGACTTAAGAGAGGGATCGGGAAATACCTCTGGTTTGATTTAAAAAAGTTTTTATTCAAGGATCAAAGTTCTACTAGTTCCATTTCAAGCAACTGAGTAAAACTTTTTGAAATTTGGTCTGCGAAAAGTTTTGAAATCGTATGATTTGTGAGTAACGGGTTCTACTTAAGTGAAAATGCAAAGATTTTTATTTAAATACTTATTAAAGTATACTAAAGAGCTTTTGGTTAGAAATTTCAGGCAAATAGTCCTAAATGTCTAAATAGTTTGACCTTAATTGCATAGTCTATTAAGAGCCTAAAGTACGCTAGACTTAAGACCTAAGTTTGACTTACTTAAAAATAAAGGAAGTGTGAAATAATTTTGTGATGAATTTAGTTAATTTTAATAAGAAGTAGTTGTTCATGTGCTTACAGTTACGTGCTTACAATTACATTTAATAAAGAAAGTTAATATTGAAAATTAAAAGTTTTTATTAGATACCTGTGTTAAAAATTAGTATAATATCAACTACAGTAATTTATTTTCATAATTGTTTAGTTGTTGTTTGTTGAAATAGTTTTAAAACTATTTTATAATTTTTAAAAATATCTACTACATGGAATAACTAATTTTATTTTACGGCATAAATAAAAAAATTAATTC
This sequence comes from Chaitophorus viminalis, assembly GCA_025469195.1. NCBI lineage: Eukaryota > Metazoa > Arthropoda > Insecta > Hemiptera > Aphididae > Chaitophorus > Chaitophorus viminalis. The sequence continues at coordinate 278,917 of JAIPRK010000113.1, forward strand.
CATACATTTAGTTCAATATACAATCCTGCTTCATAATTTTAAAATCTAATCATAAGAAGATACTTAGAATATGTTAAATGTATTACTTGAAAATAATGCTTTTAATTAGGTAGCTATTAGGTTATGTTCTATAGCCTAAGTTCTAGTTTGATTCAAAGTATTCAGTAAGTTGTTGACTTCATAGTTCATAATTATTGCTATTTATACATGAAATATGAACGGTTGCGTAGCGTGTTTTGCGGTAGCGCCTCTACTGGTGTGAGCTTGCAATTTGTATGCACACATGTAGAATGTTATTCAATATTTGAAAACAAGAATATTATGAAGTATATTATTTGATATTGAGTTCATATAGACTATAGAGCCTATATTATAGACAAATTAAATTTTAGACTTAAATCGTTGAATTAAATACATAAATATTATACGGTGTGCCAATAACATTGTTAAGGTTCACAAATTCCAATTTTTTAATCCGTTTATACAATCTATTATAGAATAAGGTTTTTTAAATATGTCAATTTTATTCCTACAATATCATTTTAATATTATTGTTAATATTTTGTGTAACATTTCACAAATACCTGAGTATAATTTTAAAACAAATATCAATCAATATATTTTAATTTATGTTATATTATTCATCTACGATTTTTAACAATACATTTACATAATTGTAATGCTCTAACTTAACGATTTTTATAAAGTATTCATTTGAATTGTGTGTACATAATATAATATATATCATACTCATATACGTGTGCTACATATATTTTTAATACCTGATTACTGCGATGAAATGTGTTACTAATGAATAACTGTAAGTAATTGTATAAAGTTTTTGAACAATACTTGGCTCGAAAAAAAATATTCAGTTCGAACTGTTCGTGGTGTGGTAGTAAAACGAGGAATTAAAGAAATAATTCTCAAGATTGTTAACATAATCCTGTGGCAAAATATTTCAAACCTAACTTATTAAATACCTAACTGCATAAATTAATTACACGAAACAAAATCTATATTTTTATCGAACATTTACTGTTCCACGAAGTAATAAATTGTACGAGTATAATAAGATGTGTACCTCTCTACGTATTATAATAATATAACGACGAAGAAATTAATAACTGCAGTCCGTAAGCCTGAACCGCGATGAACGCATATACATATTATTCGATGTTTATTGAATCTATATAGGTACCTATTATACCGCTAACATATATACTGAGAAAATAAACGAAACTTATCGATTTTCCAATTAATATTAATTCGAAATCTGTTTCGGTCGTTGATTTCGATATTGTGTTGCGACTGAATGGATTTGTCGGGCGGGCCGGCATCACCCCCAAACACGACAACTGTTCGTGCATATAAATATACATATATATATATATATATATATATATATATATGTATACGATTATAATCCGTTTCCTTTTGTCTACCATTACATGATAATAATATAATATAATATTAACGCGGAGGAGTGCGTATATAATATACGCTCGAGTACGATAATAACGCGCGTATAGTGCTTAAAACATATTATTATATCATCGTGTATTATGGGGTCCGTTCGCCGCTGCAGTGGACCACAAATATTTGAACAGGAAGAGCAACTAAGAGTTCCTCGTTTTCCGCACCGCGAGAACTGCGTATTCCTGCGCAGCAGAGTAAAAGGCTTACGTTTCTGGAGAGGTCTTGTTTAAGAAATTATAACGTACGCATAAAACACCACTCGCAGCACTACGACATTATTCATATATATATATATATTATATAGGTACACTTATACATACCGACCGGGATCCTTTTCTCCCCATTCGTTAAACAATATATATAATAATAATAATATGCATATATTGCACGCGTTTTAAACACATCGTGCGCGTCGTCGACGACGAAATAGGCACACATAGCGCGTGTGCGTATATAATATGTGCACGTATATGTATATACGCATACCGGAAGCGATGAGATTCTGTGGTGCGAGTGCGATCGTGTGTTTTTTTCATTATTCCAATTTTTTTTTTCTTTCTCTTTATTTATTATTATTATTTTTTTTTTCTGCAGGGCGGAAGCATCGGAAACCTCCAGTCTTCCCGTATCGGGTTGCCCCAAAACCATGCAAGTGCACGCGGCCCGGCTGGAACGGAGATAGAACGACGCGGCGGACACGTGAGCGAAACGGAGAGAAATATTATAATGTGTGCTAGCGCGCGTATGTGTGTGTGTGTGTGTGTGTGTTTGTGTGTGTGTGTGTGTGTGTGTGTTTGTGTGTGTGTGTGTGTGTGTGTGTTTGTGTGTGTGTGTGTGTGTGTGTGTGTGCATGTGTGCTGCAGGAGAGACCAAGAGAGGGAGCGAAGGAGTGAGTGAGAGAAAAGACGAAGGACGAGTGGAGCGGCGCGAGAGGGCGCCCGGACCACCTGAATCATGGCAACCGAAACGACGGCACCGCGCTCCTTTTGTCAAATCCGTTTCCTGTGTCGCCCCCGCGGGCTCGATGACGACAGCGCACACACGCACACAATAGCTTGTCCCCGGCTACTCGGGATAGAAAAAAAATAAAACCCTTTTGTGAGCGACCGCCGACGCCGCGCGCGCTTTTTTTCTTTTTTTTTTCTCTTACTCACTATATTATAATTCTATTTCGGATATCACTCGACGGAGGCGGCGGCGGTGGCTAAACAAGAGCCTCTTTAGATGACATGATTATTAAATTATGATATTATTATTATTACTATCCTATACACGTGTGCGTTAATAACACGATACTGTACAATGTATAACTCATACGCGCATCACTACAAAATGGGTATAATACGCAGTACACACCCTATCGTCAATCCACCCACCACTCTATATCACCACTTTTGAACGTTAGACAGCTCTCGTTCAGAGCGTGCAAGAGTGCGATTTTTTACTCGCCGGATGAAGGAGCGGGGGTATCACTTTAATTCAAATCGTCCTAAATACGTATATTTATAGGTCTTCAAGTTTGTGGGGTGCTAGATTCCTAATTGTTTTTGAAGAGGAAATAAATCGAATAAGGCATAGCCCACACGTACAATTCATATACATTGTACGAAACCGTTTTGTGAATCTTTAATTGCATATTATTTATATTTATTCCATATTTTCAACATAATTTTATTATTTAGTGTTTGTGTTATTGTTAAGTATATTAATAGTGTCGGGAAAATTGATTTCCATACATTATTTTTCTATATTATGTAAGTAACCTATATTAAGCAACAAAAATTGTGCATGTGACGCGGATCCTCTAATTACGAATATACTTTGAATTCCAATAAGTTTTTTTTTTTTAGTCAATAGTGTTGATTAAAAATAAGTCAATAAATCGCGATCCTATGGATGTATATTTGGTTTAAAATCTGCAATACCTAGTAAAAAGGTAGCTTATTTGAACAAGTATCTTTAATATAGTGATACATATTTTTAAGTTATTTAATACAATTATGGTTATTTAAACTAATGAAGAACTCCTAAATATGTTCCAAAGACCATGCATTTCAAGGGAAGTCGCAAAAAAAAGATTGTTGTGAGCCAGTCACGTCTTGAGGAAAAAAGACCACTAGGCAGACCATGTCTCAGATAGGAAGAGAAACGTTTAAAGCAGTAGACACAGGAGTAAACTGGAGAGAAGTAGCTGTATGCAGAATAAGATGGTGGGAAATTTGTTATACTGCAGTATATATATCCGTGAATGGTATTAAAGGCCGGAAAAACAAAAAAAAATTAAATTATTTATAGGTAGTTATTTTAAATATTTTAAATAACAACGTATACCACAAAAAACGTATAAAATACTTTAGACAAACAATCACTTTGGTTCAAGTGTGACACTATATAATTGCAGATATTTTTAGTTATTCATTTATTCAAATGAGATTTTTTAATAATCTTGGGGGTATTACGTATTTTAATTTGTTTTTCCTTTGCCTTCGGGATATACGGCGGCCTTCTTGGCAACGCCAATGACCATCCTTTTTGAAACGATAACGATGGCATTATATTATGATAATATAGTGTGTTGCACTTAGAGCACGGTTATTAGAAAACAAATCGAGTGCGCACGAATGTAACGGGCAAAACGATGACTTATAATGTCCCCATGTTTTATATACGAGTACATCTCAATGTGCAGCAATAATAAGAAGACTTAAAAGAAACAGCGCCGTCGGCTGGTGCTGTTGATGCCGTGGCGACGGCTCGGGCGGTCAATGAGATCTTAAAAGAACGGTCGTGAATGCGCCGTGCGATGCGCTTTACAAACGCCAACGTCTATTATAGAAGTACTATACTACGTAGATATATTTTTAATTGTCGCCGATTTAATTACACATTTAGCCGGAGGGAAGTATATACACCTCGTGTTTAGATTCGCATGCCTCCGTTAAATGTTGTTTTGTTGTCCAACGTAAACTTTGGGTACCTGCAGCAGTATACCGTCGCATTGTCGTAGTCGTGTAGTACGTAGTGTATTGCGAAATAATTGGTGTCATTAAATGGATTGCGATGAAAAAATTATATAATATTATCAGTTATTGGTTATATTATATCATTAAATATTAAAACGATATGATAATAATTACGATTTAATTATGAACGATACGGCCATAAGAAAAATATTTACATTGCCGTACACAGTGACGGATTTAGGGGGAGTGCTTAGGAGCTGAAGCACCCACCGTTCCACGTAATTTTATTAAAAATAACTAATACCTAAATCAATTAGTTTGGTAGAAAAAAGAAAAGAAGAATGCAATTAGAGGACTGGTCAATCTAACTGGAAACTTTATTGTTATGTACTTATTAAGAAATAATATAATGTTCATTTAGTCTTTAGATATAATCATATATTTTAATTAATAATTATAATAGTATAATATTAATTTTGTATTTACATTGCAAGATTGATTTTCCTCACAATTTAAACTTCAAATTATTTTTTCTTCAAATTGTACATAATAAGAACGTTATTTCCATAATAATAGGACCATTACTAGCAAAATAGCACCCACTATAAAAAAATCCTAGATCCACCAATGGCCGTACATGATTAACGTAGTTTTGACTGACGGTTATTTTTTTAGTACTTAAATTGGTAATTACATTTTTTAATGCGTGACATTCACAATTTGTATTGTTTTTTTTTAATGACTTTATTTATGTGCATAGTTACAATAGTTCAAATATTGTGTAAACCGTTTAATCTTTATCACTATAACCGAATCTCACAAAAAATTTTAATTATACTTATAAATTATAATAATTCGCACAATTAAAAAAAAAAAAAAACCGTTTTTATAATATGATTTATTTCATTTACATTTTCCACAATCGTATAATTCATCAAATAAGCAATTTATAAATACGTTGTGGCACCCTACGTTTCGAATGAATAGGGTTGAACACATATTATTGTAGTTGATATATCGTATAGTGGCACAGAAGATAATATTTAAAAATCGATGCGAATTAAAGTAGGTACATGGGGATTTATACATGAAACGTCTACCTATTTCCGCCGGAACACCGTTTATAGTATGTATATATATAACAAAGGAAAAGAGAATATATTTTTCGATCAAAAAGATCTAAAAAAAATACCCAACTACTCTTATATCAAAAATTCTAAAGTGCCTCATTTGTATAGTATATATAGGTATTATGTAATACGAAATGTACAAACAATTATCAAGAAAAAATTGTTGAAATGTTGAAATAATTTAACTAAAACTAAATAATTTAGTGGATTATTCATGTATGTCAATATCTGAAAGACTGAAAAAGAATAAAAAGAATAAACGTTTACAGTTTGTTAATAGGTATACATTATTATACAATGGTTTTTGTTATTAAAATATTAGCTATCCATCGGGATGATTCGTATATGGGTTTCCTTATGTTATATCGACCGATTAAAATTATTTTATCTTAATCATAAATTGCAATTATAATTAAAATATTTTTTGTTGTATTATTCCAATGTTTTTTTTTTTTTTTTTTTTCAATAAATAGGAAATCATTCCAAGCACACATGACATACGCAATCAAATCGTTCTTGATTATAAATAAATTGACAAGTTATTGAAAAGTATTATTAAATGGATTGTAGACGTTATAAGATAAACGTGCTTTGAATAAAATGTGTGAACCATATATAGGTAAACTCAAACGTTTAATTTCTTACTTTTCAATCAATTAAGAAGGTGTACATGGAGTAGTAATATGTTATGTAGTTCTAAACCAATAACGTCGAAACTGATTGTTTTGATTGTTTTGAGTTTTGACTGATAGCCATGTAATAGATTGTAATTTATCGAAGATAACATAATTTGATGTTCATTTTAATTTTAATTTAATGGATCGTGTATAGGTACTCGCGCGGTATTTTCCAAAGATCTAATATGGACGTATATATGATCTTATTTTAATAACCACAGTGTGCGTCAATTGATTTGAAGACAAAAATATATATTAAACTGCATCCTTCGATGTTTAATGGGATGCTCATGTGCTCATGTTATTAACTGGAATTTAAAGTCCATATAATAGCGCGTAGAAGAGGCAATAATTGACTGGGAACGGGAACCTTCTGTATCATAATATATAGAAGCATTAAGCATTTTTGGGCATGTTATAAACGTTTAAACTATAATGGTTCTCAAAATATTAGTATATTATTTTTGACTTCTAGAGCATACTAGGTATGTGTATTAAATATTTTTCAATACATTTTGAATAGGCTAGCAGTATATTATTATGTTTTTAAACAAAGATATTATTATTTATTATCTTTAATAGTTTTATTGATACGAAATCCAATACATATCTAAGATTCATTCAAATTGCGTAATGTCACTAGTATCTATAAAATTTATATATAACATTTTAGCATCTTAAACTTTGAAATACTAAATCGAAGTAAGAGTTGTTACTAAATATAAATATTATTAACAGAATTATATGAATATACTTGTATTGAATATCATTTACTTATATGATTTAGGTACACTTCTTGTATTTATTATATTTCGTTTTATTGGCAGGTGAAAAACTGATGATTTATTACCATTTTTGATACATGTGGTATCACAATAAATTATATTCATGTGAAGACCACGCAGACATAAAAGAGTGTACAATTCAAACACTTAAATGCATACAGGTAAGTTTTTAACATAATTAATTTGACTGGTTTGATAATACAAATTAAGTATTTTAAGAATGAGGTTCAAGTGGTAATTTTAAATTTTTAAATATTTGTAGTTTTTAAAACATTTATAACGACTTTTTAAAATATAATATAAAACGTGATCGCTATTTATAACGTTTCATATTATAGAAACGTTATAATTGTAATAAGTACCACCTATAGTAATAACTAGTAAGAGTTGAGAATTAAATTCGTCAAGAACTTCCAAAATTAATTACATAACAATTATTTATGATATGTTTCACAATTAAAAATAGGCCTATTTCTCATTCTCTTTAATGTTCAATAGTAATAAATATGATGGTACGTGGTCGGGCCAACGTGAAAGATATTAGAACATGCCCTTTGGTTTCCTGGCCATGTGTTTTCCTGTTCACGGTTATCTAAATCCAACAGAAAGGGTAACAGACGTCATAACTTCAGAAAAAAAACCCTTTCGGTTATTAATTATGACGAAATAAATTTCCGCACGGCCATCAGGGACGTTCTTTTTATAGAACGTGCATATATCATGTCAGTTTAATAATGTGATTTACACGCTCCTTTTTATAAAACGCCATAGTTTTTACTACCCCTTAAAAATAATAAAGCGGAACCAATGCCCAAAAATTGTCCTCTCCCTCCTCTTTCGTTTCAGTGCTCGTTTTTGAACATAACAATTTTAGTATAAAATATATTGAAATATTATATATTTTTTTTTGTGTTTATTAGAATTTAATGGTTTTGACGAAAAAAAAAATTATTTTTATTATGATTTTAAATAGACCATTAACAATCATTAAACTCCAGTATAGATGCAAACGTATCTATAGGTAAGCAGGTAACAGCTGTACCTAAACATGTACGGTTGTATACAATTGTAATTCATACATATCTCCCCCTTTTAATTAACTTTTTTTGAAATTATTATAAAAATATTAAAAATAATTTGGAATGTGGAATATAAAATAATAAAATGCAAAGAGCTCGATGAACTCTAGACTAATTAAAATTCGGTATCTCAAACTTGCGTCTTCTGCTATATTGTGGAGGCTACTTCACTAATTATCCGGTATACCGTTATGATATTATAAGTGTAGTCCGAGATGGCCGCCTCTATATAATAAAACAATACTATAGCTTGCTTATTGTATGCGTGTAATGATAGTAATTATGATTAATTAACCTGCCCGAAATGGTTTGTGTATTTTCTTTTCGGGAATCTATTACCAAAAATAACAGTCAATAATCCGAAACGTAGAGTACAAAAAGATCATTTCCAACCTAGTCATTTTCTACATTGATATACGTAATTTATTTTGGGCATCCCGTTTCCGATGGGTACATACTACACGCAGACCTCAATTCACAATATTGTAACGAATAATATACATAATAGTTGTGCTACAGGTACTTTTGATTAGTTTATATTTGTGGCGATGCGCCACAATGTGTAATAAATAATAATGTTCCTATAGGTACATAATATTATAGTAGGTAGCAGAAGTATTGAGTGGACTGTACTGACCAATGTTTTGTTGACGAGAAACCGAATACAATTCGGTTCTTCTACATAATTCGAAATATACATGAATTCAATACACCTATATATATTTACACATGATAAATATTTGATAAAGCCATAAACTAACTAACCATCATCATGGATGAATTTAAATGTTGTTGTATCAGTTTAATTACAACTGAAATCCATAATATTATGAAGGAGGGATAATTATTAATAAAAATAAAAAAGAAAAGTTATCGTAATTTGAATTTGTATGCATGATTAATATAGTATAAGAACCAGGAAAATATTCACAATGACATTTTATATTTAATACACATATATTATATACATACACACAGTACATTTAGTATCCTATACACTTTTTAAAGATAGGTGTATAACTGGATATAAAGGACACTGTATTTATCAGAACATCCGTAATATAAAAATAAAATTATGGTTATAAAATACAAAATACGAATTATTATTCGGAAAAAAATTAAAACGATTCTCTAATTTAATTAGTAATAAATGAAATGTAATAAAACTATTCGGACGTGGGAAAAACGTAATGGTTTTTATGAGGTTATTTAGGATTATCACTTTATATTTGGCTAATTCGTATTATTTCACAAATAATCAAAAACTAAGTACAGTATAATATTGTAGAATACGCATTTAATTTTTATTATTTCAATTAAAATGTTCAATACATTTATAAAACCATCTCCCACGACAATAATTGTTATTATTAAACAATGACGAAGGTCAAAAGGTTCATTAACTTCAAACATATTACTAACAATAAGGAAACTCAGCTCTTGGAAAAAGTTTGAAATTATGGAAGGCCAATTATGCATAATAGGTACAATAATTTTTAGTTTGGTAGTTGAGATTATGAATGGTGAAATTCAAACTGAACATAATTTATACCACGACATTATTTTATCGTTACTGTCACACGGAATCGCAGTAATAATCACGATGGCATGTCGATTAGTGTTATAGCTATATGCATACCAATATACAATGTATGATAAATACATTGTAATGATCACTTGGGTGCTGTGTCTAAATTTTTTGGAGTATTGATCGTAAAAGCGTTAACACCACTTTAATTATTTACTTATTTGGTATAGGAGTGTAGAAAAAACGCTTAACATCATGCTATATTACGGGTTTATAAGAACCCATAATAGCGGTCCTATATCACTTTTTATAAAATACACGACACTATAATATGGTTGCATGATTATTTTCTCTGTCGAAGCGGACAATATTTTATTTATAAACTATTATTATATTATTTTAATAAAAATAATATACGTCCTTACTTGTTTACATATTTTAACATATTAATATATTACTAACGATTTTATTTTGTTTTTATTCGATACCGTTGATGATTTTTGCACATTGTAATATGTACCAAAATTATATTATGAACTAACTAAAGTCCTATTCGCGTTTTTATAAATCTTTTTTAATCTAAAATTTTTATTTACTATTACGGTAAAATGAGTTTGAAAACCGGACATGATATATACTACTTTTGAAATAGTTTAATTATTCTCAATTGCATTCACCGTTTTCGTGTTTGTAATAACATATTATATAAAAAAAAGTAATACCTTATAATAAGAAACAACCAGTATTATCAAGATAATATTATATTAATAGTAGTATTACCTTTCTACAACTATTTGTTTGGATATTTAAATCTAAAGTATCGTTAAAATTTATATTAATGGTAATATTTTGTTTATCATTAATTTTATTTTAATAAGTAATTTTGTATTTTATAATGAATTAAGCCATTTCATTTGATGGTTTTGACTTTTAAGTTATAATATTCGAGTTATTAATACACAATTTTATAAATTCATTATTGACAGTGCGTAGTCCTAAAACCAGCTCATTCATTCATAATAAATTCGATAAATTTGAAATCGTTCTAATCATTTTCAAGTTGAAATCGCAACGAAATTTTGAATGCGAAAGGTATTGTATATGTACATGTATGGTTCATAAATATTTTTAGTTTTTCAAGTAATATTTAAAATTAGAACGTTTTCTTACTCCGCTGACACCAACAATGAAACGAAAAAGATCAATGTTTATCTTTACAGAATCGATCCAATTGCGTTTATCGGGTTGTTTTTTTTTTATTACTATTATTACTATTATTTATTTATAAGTACTCCCCTTTACCTTCCAGTGTACTGACCTGGAATTCCGGAAATCAACAACTGGGTTTATTTTACGCGCAGTATACCTACATTAATCACGTACCAAACATACCAGTTATTCTTGTGTATAATAATATTGTATAGACCTCGATCCGAACAACCCTTCTACGGATTTCGACTGCGTGCTATCAGCGGGGCGCCTGGTCATTTCTTGAGAAACATCGATGACATGTACACGTCGTATCCGCCCTGCTCGAAAGGGATAATATACCCAAACATGTCAATAACTGTCGGTTTTCTGCACGGGCCACACACAAACAAGGTGTGAAATGTGTCAGTTTTTTTTTATCGGTCTCCGTCGCATGTATATACGTATGTCCATAATACACGTCATATTATACACGAAGAGATGTAAGATACAAACATATCATAGTCAGTACACACACATATGGATAGACACTACATTACACACACACATACACACACACACACACACACACACACGTATAGAAATAAATACTATACAATATATGCATGCGTGTACGTTTCGGGGACTGCCGATATGTGTGTGTATAATAACAAAACTTCTATCGTGTACTGCACGACGACCGGTGACACACAAAAGGAACATGATATAAGGTATTCGATTTTTATTTTAAGATTTATAATCGAGACGGACATTGATGTGTCTGAATAAGAACTGGAGAATATGTTCGCCCCGGAGGCGGATAGGTATAGGTACTCCATACACACAATAATATACAATACGAGGAATTAATTAAAAAATGGCCCACCACGGGACATATTTTCCCATGACCACTCTACTTACCGACTGGCGAAACCGTTTTTTTTCTTTTCTTTTTCATATGCTGCATTCTATTTTATTATTATTTTTTTTTTAACTAAAATAAAACACATATTTATAACGATGGAGTGCAGTTATTATAATTACGAGGATCGTATTCATATTCAAACGCGTAAAGAGGAAGTGCATTAATATTTATGCGTTTAAGAATTAAAACGGAATTAATAAATCGTTTATTTTTTACGCCTCCGATATCATATTATATTTTAGCCGTATAGAGTTTTTGACGTTTTTGTTCATTTGAACTTTAACTACTTTTAATTTTTACCGCTATATCTAGGTAGGTTTGTATACCAGGTATACCTATATAAAATATAATACATTACAACCAATACTATTTATTAATCATACTTTCTATTGTCTAACTATATGTGTCTATCTATGTCTATCTACAATGTGTATGTACACACCTACGTTATGATGTTTTATTGAGCACATGCTCTAATTTCGTAAAACTCGATTTACAAAAAATGAATTTTAGTGGTTTTTCTCATAATTAGGTAATAATTACTTGTTAAAAATCCACATTTGGTCATACAGATTAATACACATGTCTAATTAAGAATGTGTAAATTGCTCATCTAATGGCGAAGTTGCTGTATTTCGAAAAGAATTTTTACGTTTTAAACGCATAACGAATAATAATAATTATAATAAAAAATATATCATAGTCGTTTTCAAAATAATGAAGTAGGATTATGTTACACGAAACAGCTTTACCATAACAATATAGTAGATATTATATACATCGGAATGGATCTAGTGTGAATCATTATAACTATTAATTCTAATATAAGTTTAAACTTATAAGTGGTGTATGTATTTCAGTTGCACTAATATACAGATAAGTGTTTTTTGATATTATAACGTATTTTCGTATGAATAATTTAAATTTAAGTGGTGGCATGTGGTTTTAAATTACTTTATTATTTTATTTAATTAGAAATTTTTTATGTGAAGAATATTATCAAGTTTTGTGTAAATCTTTTTATTATTCTCTTTAGGTACATTGTATTTTTATTTGTAATTAGGTGGAGATTTGCAACAGTTTCGCACCATACACGGTTTCTAATAATTATAAGAAAATTGTTAGCTTGAGTTTCATTAATTATTCAAAGTTCAAATTCGAATACAATTTAATGTAGGTATACCTACATATAGTTAATTTCTTAATTATTTAATAGTACATACCAAGAGGGATGCAAAGAGGTTCGCTGGCATTTTACTTTAACACTCGAGCTCTAAATGTATTTTTCATCTCCAACCAAATTATAAACCTATGTAGCATACGAATTAATCAGATTTAAACGTGATAATAAATTATAATTTTCCTACATTGATTGTTAAAGTATATATGTATTAATCACTGAGGAATTCGAATGCCCGAAAAAAATTATAAACGTTTTGCTTACTTCAATCTTTGTGTATACACTCATTTATAATCTCTCTATTATTAGTTCATTAATTATTTGTCAAAACGATTCGTTCAAAAGATAAATAAAACAATGAATAGGCTATACGCGTGTCTATTAGATATGTCTACGTTATACACGAATATACATGTAATTACTTACGAATGAAACTATTTTAATTATAACTTGTAATCTAATTAAAAAATAAAAAATCACTAGCAACATAAAACGATTATAGAGAATAGAGATATACATTTTATAATTGGCATTACATTAAACAAAACATATTAACGCCTTCATGTCATTTGGAATACGACCGAAAGAATAAATAACGAATAATTGACACTTTTCGATTTCCAGGTATATGAATAGGTTTTCTAGATCACGTTTCGGAATGTGATTGTATTGGATGTGTTGTGTGTGTATATGTGTGCGTGTGTGTTCAGTACACAGTACTGTAAACCCAATAGACTTTGGGTGCCTTGAGCTTCTTCTAATACAACCCGCAGAGGTCGATTAGGTCGATCCTTAGCACAATCGGCGTATACACCGTACGAATGTTGGCCATATCTGTATACAGTAGGGTATATATTATATTATTATGTTATATATATACGTAAATGTTTATACATTATAAATGGTATATATATATATATATATTATTATTATTAGTATTGTATTATATGTATACGATGCGTTGCGTAACTAAGTGTGTGGTATATGGCGCGCATTATGAGAAATCGGATATCTGAGGGTAGCACACAGGGAAACGCTGCTGCTGCGCTCACCAATAACGGTAACCCGGAAATCTATCCATCCCGAACCCTTTTCGACACACTGATTTTATAAGCATATATTATGTTGTATACATTGCCCATCATGTCTTCACAGATATCACAATAGACCGGCGTGTTATTATTCGGTCCGAAACGTGTGTATACATATGTATATGTACACATCACACCCGTGTGCAGCCACATGACGTATATACATACATATCAAAATAATAATAATAATAATAATAATAATAATAATAATAATAATAATAATAATAATGTATAATAAATATAATGCACGTACGGAAGGTTAAATGATATTGTTATCAGTTCGTCGTGGTCACAATAGTCGTATAACCAAGGTTTTAGGTAAAAACTTTTGACGCTAAGCCAATATAGTCGGATATAGACGTAGTATACGTTTAGTGTACGTTCAACAGATTATGATTAACAAAAAAATAAAATAAAAATGAACGAAATTAGTATTCTCGCGTGGAGTACTGCAATAATTTTTAAGAGGTCCCACGGAAATTCAAAAGTTCTTCGTTTCGTGGCGGAAATAGCCGTAGCGGCATTTGGCGCTGTGCCATATTACACGCAGCGTTACAAATTTCTGGATGAGACTCTATAAAATGTTATGTACACGCGTATATGATAATTGTTCAACGATTCGGTTGTTCATTGCAGTGATGATATCCATGGCCATGAGATGGTATCGTCGCGGGAATATTCAAAATTGTTGAAAATAGAAAGTTGATTAGGTAGAGGAGAAAAAAAAATTCTAGGGAGGAGTTTGGTAGTCTTTCGATTGTGGGCTGAGCCTGTCTCGATCGTATTATATATTTATATGTATACAACGTTATACGCTGTATCTCATTATATATATAGGTACAAAGTGGAAAAATCTCTGTGAAGAAAAAACGAAATACAACCATAACCAATATAACGACCGATTTCGTTTAAGCGGGACCGTTAATTACTATTAAATAATGGTCGGTATAATTACGACACTGCACTTAGATGAATCACGTGGTATACTGCGTGTATATATATATATGCGCATTTTATTGTTAAACGGTAGGTATATGAGTTAAATTTTTTTTATCGTTTCATATACGAGCCGCCCCCCCCCTCCTCGGTAGCATCAGGCACTACCTAAAAACGAACATGACATTACATGTACTTATTTATATATGCATATTATAATAAATATGTGGGGTATTACACACAAGATATAATGCACACACACACACACACACACACACACACACGCAGAATATAATATAAATTAAAAGAAAAAAATATACAACGCAATAATAATAATAATATCACATCGATAATTAAATTAATTATGCGCGTTTGCATTATACGGTTTCACACTTTATATGTCTATACAGTGATGAATGTTCGGGTATAGGTATAGATATATAGTTGCGGTATAGTAGTTATAATAGTTATATACAATAATGCATTGTTATGTACCGTATGTAAGAAGATGGGTCACATGGGTATATGTAAGTACGCATACAGATGTTTTCTCATAAATGGGTGTTGGTCCTATATGTGATGTAATCATAGCGATACGACTATACGAGTCAACGATGTATACACGGATAAGAATAATAGAACGAAACACACAAATATCGCAGTGTGTGTGTATAGTTAACGAGGACGGCTATAAATTTATAATATATAGGGTAGTCGACCGATTGACATTTTTAAAAAAATTATTTTCTTTCAACGGTATAGTACGCGTGAGCTTGTATAAGAAAGAAAAAGAAAACGATAGAATGTACTCGCGAAACAATGATTATTGCTGCAGTACAATAATGATGATAATAATAATAATAACAATATAATATACACCACGGCAACGATAAATCGTAAAATAACATTCTTATATATATATATATATATATATATATTAACTCTATGTCGTGCATTTCATGAGTAGTGTTATTGAAAATGATATTGTGAAATCATTTGTGACTGCGGTTAAGTTTCGAATAATATAAACTATAAAGGTGATCCCTGCGCGCATGCGATAATATATATATATATATATATGTATTCATATGGAATATATAATGTGCGTGTATATAGGCGTTAGGTGTTAAGCGTAACTGCAAATTATCTTTATGCGGTGTTCGATAAAAATGTAAAAACGAAATATAATAATAACACTAATAATCATCCGTTTTGTTCCCATTGCTGCAGGTTACAGACCGCACGACAACCATATTATAATGTATTCAAATTGATACTGTTAATATTTATTTTGTTTTTGTTACGAATTTAGCACTTTTCATGTATTATGGTAATGCGGCGACTATAGGTAGCGATTCGAATCAATTAAATAATATATCATTTATGCAGTTAGTTCTAAGACATAAAAATGACAGACCTTATTAGAATAATAAAAAAAAAAGTTAAAATAAAACAAAATCACTGTGCAGCACCGCGGTCTCATGAAAACCAGATAATTTTAAACACACGGTTTATACATCAAGGGTGCTGAATCATCAATTATTTAAATTAATTGATCAAAATACCGTTCAATAATCTTTGATGAGTTCAGTCGGGATATTTGATTATGAATTCCGGTTGAGTAAATTAGACTTATAAAACATTATTTTTGTGAATAATTATTCGAAGAAAAAAAACGGACAATGAAAATTAATAATATTAATATACCTACATATATATATATATATATATATACGTAGGTATAAGTATTTGGATAGTCTATTGGTACACCTATATTCATTAATCTTAAACATCGTGTCATAAGTCATTTTTTCGCAGATTAGTGTGCTCAGAATATGAAAATGTTTTATAATAAATCTCATTAGTGTTAAGTGGTCACGATAAAAAAAGGATGTAGGTATGTAATTTTTTTTTTCATTATTATTCGTCCAAGTATTTTGCCTTGATTTTTAAAAAAACGTTTTTCAACAGCTCACCATTCTCGTGAATAATGATGAATATCATAATAATCGATGCGACCAGTGGTGAGAACGATGTTTAAAAGATATATTGTTATAATGCTATCGCATATATAAATATATATGTGTATTGGGTTCTGTTTTATTCATGCTCATCTACAGCAGTTCACACATTCATATAAATATTTCAATATTACTCATTTTGAAAATATGTCCAAAAAAATGAATGTTTATTGTCTCATAATAAATAAAGAAAAACATCTATTAATGCGTGACCATGTTGATTTCAATGTTAATGTTTTATTTTAAACTTGTATAAATATAAATAGTTAAGTAGATACTTCGAAATTAATTAGTCATTTAAGTCGATACAATGACACATATTAGTTTAATGTTATTTATATTGATAATATTTTGTCATAATTAATATTTATAGTTGTACTTAATGCAATAATATAGTATTAATACTTTAGAAAAAAATATAAACAGTTCGATTATAAATTTTTGAGTAAAAATAATAAACAAATATACTGTGTGTGTGCATGTATGTACGTATGTATGTATGTAGTGTGCGTGTGTACGTTATTTTTACATAATTATTAAATAAACTATTATTTAGTAAAATAAATAGTATATGCATAATATGTATGTATTTATTTTAAAGACGCCGATCGCTGTCATTAAAACTTATTAGTTCAAGTTTTATAATAGTAGTATAGCTGCGATATGAGTATAAATAAGTACACGTATATAGGCAGAATTATGCAAAATACAATATATAATATTATACAGTCTACACGGCATGAATATGGGTTTGTTTCTGATTTCTTTGCAAATAACTATGTAACACATTGTAGACGTATTCGAAGTGAAGTTTAATATTCATACGATGTCTACAAACATCCGGTTTAAATGATATCTGATAATTGGGCTGAAGGAATATCGATGTATTTGACTTTTACATTATTATTCTGTAATCAAAACACGGAAATAATGTCGATTAAAATAATAAATGTTTCTTCCTATTCGTGTTATCACAATTAATTTATGTCGTAAAACATAGGAAATATGTGCCCAATACACTTTGTAATCGATTTCAACGTATATAGCACAACATCACCCATATGTATAAATTAATTTCAATATACAAGTATTACTGTGAGTTCTTGATAACCTGAAGTATTCCTAGTAACCCTAATATTCCTCTAAAAAACATATTTTCAATGTCGACACGGTGAATCAAAAATGCAAAAAGTCGAATTTTGTTGCATTATTTAATATAATTCAAAGTTCAATAAAAATTTGTTTTTTTTGTATACATATATAGTACCGTAAATTACCGATGATTATAAATACAAGTATTTATAGTATTTATAATCAATGATAGTACTTAACATATTATTATTATATTAAGAGGACACCACATTCACATGTGTTAACAATTGTTTCCGTCTTACAAACGTACAACATAGCGAATTTGCGTTCAATAGTTCAAATGCTGTGTTCTTAGCTTTAATATTAGCGTAAACTGATCTATTATCAAACAAAATGGGAAAAACGTTATATTTTAATTTTTAATCGATTTATGAGTACCTGTATGAAGTATTATAATTTAAAAACTCATAGCTCGCTTGAAAATTAAAATATGGCAAAAAAGGACTTAAAACACAGATAATATTTTTTCTCAATGTTTTCTTAATGTTATTCTGTTGCTATGTTTTTAATATTAAGCTAAGAACATAGAATTACAGAACTACTGAACGCAAATTCACTATATTGTACGTTTGTAAGATGGAGACAATACACGCGGGTGTGACGTTCTCTTAAGGAAGGCCGACCTGCTTTGATGCAATGTCTTTGATAAAAGAGAAAAAAATAAAAATAAAAATATTAGTCGACCGATCGAAAACGTTCCGTCGCGAAGATGGTAATGAATATTCTATACGTCGACGGAGTAAAAACTAGCGTACCTATTTAAGGATGAAAAAACAATCCCGCGTACAAAGATTGCGAAAAGAAAGAAAAGAAAAAAAAACAATTATGGAAAAATGTTTGAAATTTGTTTTCACGTTTACAATACGGATGAGAAAATATTTTTAGACATTATAATATAAGTAACCTAAATGCCGCGTGGGAATGTCGAAAGTGTATGTGTGTATGTGCAAAGCAATTTTTCGAACGATGTTCGAATCGCGTCCGTCCGTCGGGCAGTCTCCGTAGCTGCTGCTGGAGAGTAAGTAATACTACGTGGAGCGTCGGGGAACGCGCTGCCACCGCCGAGTAGGCATGCCGCATGTAAAATATATACATGTACATGTATATACATAAAAAACGCACACGAGTATATGTGTACTGTAATATATATATATTTATATTTTATACATATCGTTTTATTAGTCGATTGGAACGTACGCGTGTACGACGATATAATCTCTCGTGAAGACGAATATTTCATAATATTATATTATAAATAGGTATTACCTACCCATCAGTGGCGTGTCCGGGATTTTTCTTTGGACACCTAGAGGGGGAGGGGCTGGCATGCAGTATCATAACCGTCTCTCAATTAGGATTAAGAAATCCTCAAACCTAGCATAAACCACACTGCCACAAATATTAACCATCATCATATAGCATGAATGTATTTTCATTTCTAAATTAAGGCATTTTTTTTTCAGAAATATACTTTTTCATAGTAATAACCGCTTCTTGCATTAAAATATCAATCGTATAATACTAAAAAATATACACAATGAAGCAAACTATAAAAATATTATAACTTTAAACTTATAACTTATAAATTAATAAAAATAGTATAGGCTTTATATTATAGGTACCTACTACCTATACTATTTACTGCGATATAGGTAATAATGCATCATAATACATTTTTGTTATCATTTTTATAAACAATATATATTGTACATGGTTTAAACACTTCACAAAGTAATTTAAATAAAAAACTTCATATTGTACAATTTTTGAAAAAATGAAAGCAACATTTTAATAAACTTCATGTACGTAAATTAATCAGTAAAGAGTGTACAATATATTATGTTGTTACAGAGATTGAATAGACTAACAAGAAATACTCGTAAGTATACCATAAAAATAAAAATTTTCCATTTTGCAAAATTAAGTAGGAGACCCTTAGCCGTTTCCCTAACAATACTATGTCTGGAGTAATATTCATTAAAATAAAAGTATCATACTATAGAATATTCATACACGTGGATTCCACGTTGTGGAATTTGAAAAGCCAAAAGTTGTTATAAATTGTTTACTGACGGTTAAAGTGGGGGCATAGCGAGTGGATATTGGTTCAGAGTGTGAATCCTTATTGTTGTTTTAAGTTCTATAAATTTGAAAGCATTATCGATTTATTGCATTCGAAAACCATCGAAGGTCAGTGTAAAATATTTATTGAATATAATATAATATAGTCTGAGTGTATTATATAATCATAAATATATTCTTGAAAATATTTGGGAAATTCAATCTTACAAAATTATGCATCATATCATATATTATCAATTCTTGTGAGTTAGTTTATATATTGGTAAAATAGTAATATCCTTTGGGTTAATCATCCACATAATTTGTATGCCAAAAGTATTAATTATTTAATCGAAGGATGTAAAACGAGCTTGACAAAATGTAACATAATTCTCTGGTTTTTTTTTATTTAATTTTCCTTTACACTTAAGAATCTCAAGTACTACCTTATACCTGTGTACTGAATTTCCATATTTCTTACTTTTAAAAAATTGCTGTAAGAATATATCGACGCTGCAGATCAGCTATCCGAAAAATAATTTACAGAAAAAAGAAAAAACGAAATAAAAAACATGGATGTAAAACTAATACGCATTCCTCAGCGTTTGCTCAGAATCTATAGGGATCGCCCTCCTGTCCTTACGGTAATATCAATATAATAATAATTACTTCAGTGCATATGCCGTATGTGCACATAACGTATAATACGCGCGTGCGTGTGCGTGTATAATAAATACAAACCAACAACAGCAAATCGTGTACAAACCGTCTCTCACCACGCCGCTGCGATCATAGTTTAATGTTTATTCCTCCGAACGAAAATCGTTTCGAAATTAATTACATTTTTACTCTTTTTTTTTTCTTTCCTGCTTCTCGCAGTCCCTACCGCGTGAGCTCGCGCGCGCGCAGACGACCGTATATATTACATGTATAATATTATTATAGGTGTTTTATTTTTTTCAAACTCTACACAACTAATTACACACGCATACTGTATCCCGACAATCGTATATAAGTATTAGTAAGTATAATATGTTACGTGTGCATACTGCATATACATATAATATAATATATTATGTAGGTACTATATACACCTTACTTATATGTATTGTACACCGGTCCTGCACACACATAGCTGCACATCGGCAATGCCGCCGGCCGATCGAGGGCACGCCCCCCGGGAAATATAAATCTTCTCTGACCGCCAGCATTGCACAATACGGCAACCAGCTCCTTCCTATTCGACGGCGCAGCACTATCCAACGTGTAAAAACAACAGATATACCCTGGACCGAAGATGGTGAGCAGGTGAGAGAGAGAAAAAAAGATAAGAGTAAGAAAGAGAGAGATGGTGAGAGGGTAAGACGGACGAGGAGAAAAAAAAGATAATGAATTATCGTTTATAAGTAAAAGTAGAAA
This sequence comes from Chaitophorus viminalis, assembly GCA_025469195.1. Lineage (NCBI taxonomy): Eukaryota > Metazoa > Arthropoda > Insecta > Hemiptera > Aphididae > Chaitophorus > Chaitophorus viminalis. The sequence goes on from JAIPRK010000113.1 coordinate 300,531, forward strand.
AAAACATTCTTGAAAACACAGCGAACGATTATAATCTAATTATATAATCGGCTCGTTCGTGCTGCATCGCGTATATTATACACACGTCATACATGTACATAGTTATAGCATACCTGGTACAACCGTATATCTATAAAAGAGTTTAATTATCAGCGGGCTTGTTTAATTTTTCGGGAATGTCATTATCTTATAAAACATAATGTATAAGTATATACGCGTTCCCACCCTACGAGCTTACCACTGAAAAAGGGTGGTACTACTAAAAATGAAAAAAAAATTAGTAATTATTATTAAACAATCCCCTGCCACCCGCCCCCACCGTTGCGGATACCGATTGAGTCTGCGCCTCTGCTGTGACGTTCCGTTTTTCGGATTATATTCGCCGCCTCCGTACACCGCTACTTTATATATACTAGCACCGTACACCACCGCCGCCCCAAGTAGATCCGAAAATAAACACTAATCGTCTACCGCCGAAATTTAAAAACACTAACACTGCATAGAGAGAAAAAGAGAGGAGAGAGAGAGAGATATGAAAAAACCGACGACGACGTTTGCCAAGACACTTTCTCGAGAAGCATAACATAACAACGCGCATTTATTTTACGAAAAACAAACAATTCACATGCGGTGCAGAGCAATTAGGGTGAAGCGACGCCGCCGCCGGAACCGACTTTTTTCGGAATAATAATAATATTTTATACGAGCCCGCCGGAACTGGTGTATTTACAGTAAACACCAAGCGCGCGGGCTCACCTAGTTATATAGTATATACGCGTATATATAATATATATAATGAGCGCCAACTGAATGTCCGTATATATATTGTCGCGGTAGCCGGCAGACGAGTCTCATTAATTCGGAATTACCATAATTTATTAGGACCGCCACCGCCGCCACCGTGTAAACGTATATTTGGACACGTGAACCGTTTCCTCCACCGATCGTTTTGTATGTAATAAATACATTATATTAGGTATAATATGAGACATGAGTGTGTATATTACGGAAGAAGACGGAGAAGAATGGTATATATACCACCTATTATGTACGATTGTTGCGCGATGAATAAAATAAGTAAAACAGCAGTTAATTTTCACTATTTTCCCGTGGGAGATATATTTATTATACGGAGATATACGCACTGTCGAAAAACAAAAAACGGAAAAAACAAACGGCGAGTAATATATTATATATACTATATAATATTATATGAATAATAATAGTTACAATACGCGTTCGTATATACCGCGCGCGCGAAATAAGAATATAATTACGAACAATTAATTAACCGTTTGCTTTATATATACCTATATTTAATAATAATAATAATAAAAGTAATAATATTACACTATGATATGATCATTGAAAAGGAAACGGCGCGTCTGCTGTGGCGAACAATTGAAACGATTAAAAACGGAAAGGAATCAAAATCCTGTCACGTGATCATGTTATAATATATATATATATATAAGCAATCATAACGACTGAGGAAAGCGTATACGCATGTGTATCATTATTGTTTTGTGTATATATTGTACTCGTTTGTTGGAATAATGTGCGTTGTTTGCGCGCGTATACATTAGAGAGGAAACGCGCTTTTCGGCGGCAGGACCGCGCGCGAATCAAATTTACATAATCGTGTATATTTGTATATGAAATATTATTATTTATTATACTATGTACATATATGTATGTGCGTTCACTGCAAGTCGCAGGAAATGAAAATGAAAATGAAAAAAATTAAATAAAAACAGCAATAATAGATTAATAATAATAATGTCTATCATTGCGCACGATTTTCGGTCGTTAAAAATATTTCGAGGGGAAATATGTAGCGCGCGCGGGTGTGTATATTTGTTCGATCCTCGTGCGTTTCCTCCGCGCGCGCATCCTTTTCGTCGACTACCCCGCGTCCTCGTGCAGCGCGCAAGCTTCTTGCAGTATCAGTACGTACGTGTAACATGCTGCAGCACCGTTAGTAGTAGGTACTAGGTACTATTGTGGTATGTTTCAAACGCATAACACTCATAATGATATATCTATTATTATTATTGTTATTATAATTTTATTATAGCGCATACACAATACCAGCATTTTTATTTGTATTATGTGTATATATTTAAATACGTATACGATATCCGCAGCTGATAATAATAATATATATCATTCGCAAAATTATACATTGCGTACGTTTCGACCGGACGGACCTTGCGCGCGCATTCCGCCAAGTCCGGACGATTGTAATAAACTCTTTCGAATTTAATAACCGGTAAACCCTCTTGATGGTAAGCTCTCCCGGGTGCTCGGGTCGAAATTATACCCGTAGAAAATATGTAAACTTTTCGGAGTCTGTAAACACATCGTCTGTACTTTATATAATATTAATAATAATAATAATTAAAAAAATAATAATATTAATCAATATAAAACAAAAAAATCAATGGTTGAATTGAAAATACATTATAATTTAATGGGTATTTTAATATGAATACACAAACTTTAATAAAGTTAAGTACATATTATTAATAATATAAAATATATAATAAAATAAAATACATTTTAGGGCATTATAATATAATTATCTGGGAAAGTTTACAAAGTCATAGACCTTCAGGTAGTCCTAAAAAATAGCCGGGAGAGTTTGCCACCACCCCAAAGTCCTGAGATTCCGGTCGGTTCGATGGTATATCGCGGTGTTATACCGTCTTCGGTCGGAATTTCTTCCGGATAGTCGCACGCGCGCGCATCGCCTGTGTTGGCGCATTTGACGTGTGTACTGTGCGCATACAAGGGGTTACAGGCCAATCAACTAAACGAACAGCGTTTTTACGAAACAATTATAGTAACCGTAATTAAAGTAAAAAGGGTGGCTATACGGAATTAAACCATGCGTCACATAAGTATATTATATCGAGCAATTAAATAATTTGGCATCATTATACTTCCAAGGAACCCTTTTTGACGCATGTTATTATAATGATTGAAAAAATTTCATAGGTACGAGATATCTGAGAATACCATAAGCTTATTAAGCGTGCACTACGCGACGTATAATTAATAGGTCTAAATGTTTTAAACGCCGTCGCGGTCGTGTGGCATATCTTCAAAAACCTTATATTTTCGAGTCTTGAAATCTTGTAGTATCACAACACTACACACAGTGCCTCCGATATAGTTGCTCCGAAACTCCGATATGCTTTTGATATTTTCCGCGTAATAATGTGTTGCAGATTTCTTAAAAATTTGGATTGTTTCCATGAAACTCTTTCTTGATTTTAAGTCCACCGCGCCGTCGCTGCAGCAATAATTGTTATTTCCGATTATATATAGATTTGAGATTATTTACATTTTTTTTTTTTCGATGGAATGTCTACAAATGTTCTGTTAATTAATTCTTAAGGATGCTCAACAGTAAAAAAAATCTCGTACGTCGGTTTACCTATACGACTATACTTACTGCGCACGCTCGCGCGTTTGTAAAAGGTTGATAAAATGAAATTAATAACAACACTTCAATTTCGAAAACCGGTAACGACAAAAGTGCCTCTTAAATACAATAAATAGTATACGCGGCATGTGTGTGAGTCGGTAACCGGAGACCACTGCTAACCCAAACTTTGGTCGTGTCTTCGTCGCGGCGCGGAAACGGCTGCAAACGTCTGCACGCGCGAGCCGTCTCCGGGGAAACGGACGCCGCGCTGCGCTTCAACGTGATGCTGGTCCCGTTCCAACTATTGATTTGTCGCGAGATTCCTATTTTCGATGATGATCGTCGTCACCACGCCGCGATGGTGGAATCTAACGCGCTGGAATGAGCCTTCTAAATTTAGCTGGTTTTTTTTCTCCCCGTGACGTTTATATGTACACGTTTTGTTTGCCTCGTGCACGTCGCAGGAAACAAAGGATTCGTATTTTTCCGCCGTCCTTGTGAAATTCCGCGACAAAATATCGCGGATGGTCTGATCGCGGGCTGTGGCGGGAGTGGACGTGCCGCGGACGATTACCCCGAAAAACCATACTCGCGGATCCGTGCTATGCCGCCGCGCAATAGTGACTGCGATACGCATAAATATTATGTGTAAGAGAAAAATTATCCGGACGACGATGACGACGCACTCGGACCTTTTTAATTTAGGACCCGTGCGAATTGAAAACGCACAACATTTATTCCATCGTCTAATTTTCTCGCCTCTCTATTTCTTCTAAAAAAGCTGCCAGGGCATTATTGGTGTATTTATTATGTTCACGCGTATATACAATATTCAGACTTTCTCAAGTACAGAATAATACATGAACACGGAATTCACTGGCTCAGCTTAGAATAAACTTATATTATTTTAATCTATGGCTAAACACAATAACCAAAATTATCAATGTTTCAGTATGAAGTTATAAGTATTTTATATTTTCAAAAAACAATATGAGTATATTGTTGCAAAATACTGACAAAATGTATAAAATTTTAAAAAACAATTTTGGCACCCTAGGCGACCGTACGTGTCGCGCCTTACTCTCACGCCGGCTCTGATTATGTCGTAGACCGTAATACGTATAGTAGTATATTGAATACATTAATACATATATTTACGTTGTAAATAAGACGACCGGCCAACCAAATAATATTCAATTGATACAATATAGTCTTCCAAGAGCAATTAAAATCTATCCGGATTCCGAGCATATGTCTCGTTTTTGTTTCAAAAAATTAATATACATGGCCTACACATATTTCCATATCGGTATAGTATAAATAATAGGCAAAATATCTGACGATCGAATAAGTTTTCGTCGGCGATAGATTTGTATACGTCGCTGTGCACCTCCTTGGAAAGACTGTAAGACTGAAGACCAGTGAAAACATTGTTACACAGGTATACAGCAGCATCAGAACAGTGGTCGAATTTATATTAATTTATATAATACAGTCGTCACACCGAAATTCAAGTGTAAAACTTTTTCAAAAATAAAGATTGGGGCGACACGTATAGTTGGAGTAATCGCCTTATCGTAACGCCATCCGCCACCGGGCTCATATTATGTACTGCATCCACCGTCGTCGTCATTTCGACCTCGTAGCATAATATTATAAGCATAGCCGCGTAGATACTATTTACTAGTTGCGGACAAATTTTTTCCATTATCATTATAACAACTAAAACCACATAACGATACTAATTTGCGTAATAACAAATAACATAATTTCATAAAATCCGCGTAAGCTGCGCACGCAATTAATTAAAAAATATAAAAATATATATATATAGGTACATGTCCGGTCCTACTAATTACAAATAGAGTTCGTTATTTTTATAAATTGTTTTAATAAATAACTTATATATATATATATATATAATAGCGTAGTATTCAGCGTAAATTTTTAAAATTTGCCGCTTTTGCTTTAGGTATTGAACTATTGAATGCGCACCTCATCAGTATGAACCAGTGTTGCAGCGTCTCCGTTTGTCTACCCTATGTGATAGGAGAAAACAGGGCAACCTTACGTTCTTTTCTAAACTTATTAATGGGGAAGTTGATGCCCCTGTTCTCCTATCTAAACTTAATTTCAGAGTTCCTACTTATTGTTCCAGATCATCTTTCCCATTTCATATTCCTTTTAGCCGCTGTAATTATTTAACTAATCACCCTATTATTTGTATGATGAAACTGGTCAATGAAGACCCACAATTCCTTAGTATTTAATCTAATAATGTATTTTACTCTAAAATATGTGTAATTTTCTTTTTTTCTTTTGTGAATCATAATTCATAATCAATGTAATTGGGCTCGCTCCGTATTTAATATAATATATATATTATTAATATTATATATTGCATTCATACAAAGATTTTGGAACATTTTTTATTTTTATTTTTTTGTAACGGTCTGTATGAATGTTAATGTTGATATTTTCACTATATTATTATAATTTAATAGATACGTAAAATAATAATTTCAATCGTTGATACCTATGACGATGATAAAAATTGTAGCCCAACGTCCGTATCGCACAAACCAATGTCACCCCATGTGTTATAATAATTGTTGGTAATTTGTCCTGATTTATACTGAGACATACGTATACTGCAGGTTATGATTGGTACGCGACCGCACAATCAATCGCGCGCGTGCGTTTTCGAAAAACTTCCGGTTAACACGCGGACGCGCGCACGTCGTCGGTGAATTATTTTATTATTTATTATTATAATATGTGTGTTGGCGTACACGCCAGACTCTCGGTCGTCTCTCGTACAGAGCGGCTGCGGTCTGAGAACCGATCGATTCCGATAGAAATCCATTACACGTTTATACGGCGTATATATATAAAATAATTGTAATAAATCTAAGAGATGGTCCCCGCGCTGCGCACGTATACAACATAATGTATGTATGTTATTATTATTATTTATTATTGTCATTATAACTATTACGATTATACACGACGACGGTGTAATTCGTTTCTGAGGTTTTTTCCATTCAATAAATCCAATTGCGGTGCGCCGCGACTGTACACGTGACTATTACACGGTCTTTCGCGTCCAAATGCAGTATGCACACACACACACACACACACACGTAGTACAGTATACGTACACGATGATAAAATAAAATATTGCTCTTGCTCATCGTTTCACCGCGGTCATTTTTCACATTGTTATACTGCTGCATAAGTTGCTCGGCGCACGCGGTGTGGTCGTCGATCGCGGGCCGGCGTTGTTGCACGCGCGAAAATCGCGTTCACAGACCGCAGCGGTCGCGTGTTCCAAGCGCGAGCTAAACCGGCAATCTCTATGTACGAGGAAACATGAAAAAAAAAAAAAAAAGAAAAGGACGACGAGAACTAGAGAGAAATAAAAAATAATAATGATAAAGTAATGATATAGTATAGGTTTTTTTTTTTTTTAATCATTTGAAACAATCATTTATTAACAAAGGAACAACAATAATATATTTAAAAACATTTAAATGAGTCAATTTAACAAATTTATTCATTGACGAAAAATAAATGATCGTTATTAAGAATTGTAATTCAACTTATTTACATTATTTTTTTTTTACAAAATACAGTACAAAAAACTTAAGTATAATTTTAGTTTCGCGCATTTATAATAGAAATGTTTTTAATATTATAATCAATACGTCCAACAACATTTTTACTTTTATTTAATATTACATTAATGTTTAACAAATAATTCGTCCTAAAGACTCGCACAAAAAAAAGTCGTATAAAAAACTACAAAATAATGACTTAGGGATTAAATAACAGGAACATGTTTTTTTTGTTCGACACATTAATTAAATTAATAATACTTATAATTATAATTAACAACAACAAAACGATCACAACGCCTTAGAGATCATCACCCTGGCTCTAGTTTATAATAATGAGTATATATATATATATATATATATATATATAGATTGAGATTAGAATATTTTTTTTTCAGTTGTCGAATTCTTTTCTTTTCTTAAAGGGCGAGAGAAAATTAGGGGTTGGGAAAAAGTATATTTATAGAGTAATTGACGATAAGTGTAATCGTTGTTTGAAAAAGAGATAGATAGATAGAGGGGGAGAAAGAATGTGTGAGTATGAGAGAGTATACGTGTACGTTTGTACAATTTAAGAGGGTCAAAAAAAATGTACCGACAGATTCATCAAGAAGTCTACTTAAAAAAAAAACATATATCATTATATATATATATAGCATATAAATTAACAGTCTAAACTTGTGTGGCAAAAGAGTGTTGGTCTAAAATCATCGATTTTACAGCCGCTCTTTCGTACTGAAGCTGCTGGTGTATGTTGCGATGATAGTGGTGAGCTTTGATGGGAGATACCTCGCTGAAACAGACAAAAGAAGGGAAAACTTAGTATGTGTACATGTTTTCCGAATAGGTACCTATAAACAAGCTGTAACGAAGGCGGCGGTCGGTTAACAGTAGTGCGGGACACCGTAACGTCAAGTCACAGTTGGCTGATAAATGAAGTCCTCAACAATAATATATATTATTACCCCGTTGTCATTTTGCGCCAAGTCATCAACACATTCAATGCTCGCCCGCCCGCTGTACCTTATACATACGACTAGACGCATTGAGAAATTGTATCTATCAAATACGCTCCTATTAACCATCTACCAATCCACCAACGTATACGTACTGTATATACATATTATGCGTGATATCAAGACATTCCGTCGTCGTCGCATTAAGACCTCACACACAACAAAACAATAATAATAATAATAATAATGATAAATTTCTCTTCTCGGTATTCCGATTGTGTGCATATGACTACGCATGCGCGAGATTTACGAGTAAATACACAAACGCATTACTCGGTCCGAGGAACACGCATCACGTCAGTCCATCGCGTGTATATTAAATAATAATATAAAAGCACATATTATTATTATGTGCGTATATGACTCGGAAGATTTGAAGAATTCATTGAAATGTCGTTAAACGCAATATAATAATGTAAACGTAAAGTCGATTCGGGATGATCTTATTCCCCTCCACCCTTTTCTTTCTCTACCACTCGTCAGCCAACTGACACTCGATCTTTTACGCACCGCTGCCCGGATAATGTAAAATGTACCGCGAGGAGAATATTACTATTATCATCGTGTACATAAAATAATATACATAATGGTGATGCTTACTTGGTGTTGTTGCATTGGTTCGCGGCCGAGTCGACCGATATGACGGATATCCTGCGGTCCAACGCGTTGGCGGCAGCTACAGCATCCTGTTCCTTGAAGGACATGCGGTTCTGTCGGTCAGTGTTGAGCAACTTTTGCCTCTGCAGCGACGACGACGACTGGGCCGGCGTTAGCGACGGCTGCTGCTGCATCATTTTATTGGACGTGGCGAAGCACAGCGGCTCGGAGTAAACGTTCTCGCGGGCGGCGGCCGGAAGCGGGTCCCACGAGTTCCTGATGACGTGCGGGTCACCCAGCTTGGCCACGCTGTGTATGGAATTTTGCTCGTTCTGAATTCTCGCGTTCTCGTCGGCTTTCTTCTGGTCCCGGCGCCGGCGGTTCTTCATGCACAGCACCACCACGATGGCGGCCAACACGGCCACGGGCACAGACACGGACAGCACGACCATTAGCAGACCGTTGACGGACGCCTGCACCATCTCGGGCTGGTCCTGCAGCGACACGTGCTTGGACCGGTCGCCCAGCGTCGTCGGCCATTCCTCGGTGCAGTTGGCGCCCGCGTAACCGGCAGGACACTCGCACTTGAAACCGTCGCCGCCACCGCTAGCCGTCACGCATGTGCCCCCGTTGGCGCACGGCGACGACACGCACTCGTTCACGTACCGGCTGCAGTCCTTGCCGCCGAACCCGGGACGGCAGCTGCACCGGAAGTCGTTTTTCAGATTCTCGCACGAACCACCGTTGGCGCACGGCTTGGCCACGCAATAGTCCACCTCGCTGAGGCACAGGTCACCCACGTAGCCGGGCACGCACTGGCATCGGAAACCGTCCGCCTGGACCTGGCACGTACCGCCGTTCTGGCACGGGTTCTTCTGACAGTGGTCGGGCAGATGGCAGTGGGCTCCGGCGAACCCGGGCGCGCACTTACACGTGTAGCTGGAACTGTCTTTGCTGGGCACGCAGGTCGCGCCGTTCCGGCACGGGTCCGGCTGGCAGTGGTTGGTGGCCTGGTGGCACGTCGGCCCCGAGAAGCCCATCGGGCAATGGCACACGTATCCGTTGTTGTTGCTACCGGTACCGTTGTTGTTCTTGCCGTTGACGCACGTTCCACCGTTGCCGCACGGCGAGCTGGCGCAAGCCGGCTGCGTGGACGTCTCGCATCGGACGCCTTTCCATTGGCTGGGACACGAGCAGCTGGAGACGGCGCCGTTTTTCTACGGAAACAAAAACCCGTCGATAAGTATACTACGACCGGTCGAGAGGTACGCGTAAACATGCGCACAAATCGAATTTATGTACCAGGGAAGATTGCAGGGATAATCTTAAACGTATATTGTGTATACCACCTATATACTGGCCATCACGGTTGAAAACACGTTATTGAAAGAAACTAAATGTGTAGTTAATTGAAACATAATATTTCAAGCCGTGGTGTACAAACCGGGTAACGTTGTAATATAATCTTAAACGGATGCCTGCATTTCGATTTTAATCATCCCCCGTTATTCAGGTCTGGCACCCATCCCTCATACACGTATACATATATCATAACAAAATTATGGAGTAAACCACTTACCTTGCATGTGCCGCCGTTCAGGCAGGTCAGTCCCGTGGAACAGTCCAGCCCCGGTTTGTTTGTCAGTCCCATGTCCACGTTGCACTCGGGTCCCGAAAAACCCAGTGGACAAGAGCACGTGTACAGTCCCTGGCCCGTGTTGAAACACGTGCCACCGTTTTTGCACGGTGCGTGGTTGGTGCAATAGTTCAAATCTTGATTGCAGAACATGCCACCCCATCCTTCTTTGCACAGACACTGCCACGGTTTTTGGCAATAACCGTTCACGCAACCCGGGTATATTTGACACTGGTCGCATCGTTCACCGGTCCAGCCCAAGTGACATCTGCACGGAAGGAAAAAACAAAAAACAAACGTGGTTTTTAGCAAATGGCTATCGACGAATCGTTTCCGGTACGCGCATGATTCGGCTGCGGAACGAGCAAAGACCAAGGTGGAGAGGAGTGCGGTGCGCGCGAGGGAATAACGTTTAATATTATACAGGTATAATAATACGTATATTCTCGGTACCGATTGAATCAGATAAATAGCTGCAGCACGATCAATCCATAAATAAACAACAGGAATGAGTGTACACGATGATGATGATGATGATGACCGGTTATGTGGGAGAGGTGCTGGGGTTAAGGTCGTCGGATATAGATGGCCGTGAACCAGTCGGAGACTTTTAATTACCGACTCGAAATAAAAAATATATAGGTATAAATAAAGGAAAAAATAAGGCATGAAGAAGACTTATGGACTCGTATTTATAAAAAAAGGTTGGCATATACCTCTACATGTATATAAATATAAATGTACTCACTGGCAGGTTCCTGGAGTCATGCACGTTCCTTTTTTCTCGTCGCAGCCAGGTGCGCAAATCGCTGTAAAAAAAAAAAAAATTCAAAACGTTTTTTTTTTATTTTATTTTCCATTTAATAATTCACAGCACTCCAATATAAATATATAAATATATATATATATATATATATATATTTCATTTGGAGCTTTATTCAATTTTTCGAGACGGGAGTGGCGAAACCGGAACATGGCAGATGTTACCCGATGCAAGGGGCTCGGACGGTTTTTCGACGTGTGTGTACCAGAGAGAGCGAGTACGAGTGTACACTGCTGCCGAGAGGGAAGGAGGGGGACAAGTGGCCACGCGCGTTTTGCAGCTGCCACCCTGCGCCAATGGGTTTTTGTTGTTATACGTCAGAATACACCCTGTGTGCGCGAGTGCGTGTTATGTGCCTGGTGTGGACACTATTGTTCCCCGCTGGGAAAACGCACAGCGCATTCGTACAATTGCAGCGATGGAAAACGATGCGATGGAAAATTAAAAAGTAAAATAAAAAATACGAATAAATAATAATAATAAACGAATGGTAATAATAATATTATAACCTATGGTAGCCATGGCCAAGAATGTCGGCGGCTGTAATGGCAGTGGGGGTGGGGGTAAACGCGCGCGACTTAATGCGATTTTCGTGACCGGTCGGAAAGAATTTTTTTATTATTTATTTATTTTATTTTACTCTTTTTTTTATATATCTCTGTTTGCTGATCTTGTTTCGAAACATTATGAATGGCGACAAATTGCACGGGTTCTGAAACGTAATTACTCTCTTGTGGGATCCGCTGCCGACGCCGCTGTTGCGCGGGAGTGAAATACAATATATAAATGTACGCGTGTGTCTATAAGTGTATATACATGTATATACATATAAATGCGTGTGTATATAAATAAATAAAATATAAGGAAGGAATCAGAGATGGAGAGGAAAAAAAAAAGAGGAAAGAGGAGAAAAAAAAAACCGGTAACTGGATATATAAAAACAATGGCGTTTAATAATCGTTCGTATAAACGGTTCTGGTGGTCGGAGGCGGTGGCGGGGCGGGAGAGACGATCGGGACCGACATCATCGGCGGCGGGTAACCGATACCCACCGTGTAATTACAGGCTATCTCCACTTGTCTTTCCGTGTATATAATATTAAGTGTGTGTGTGTGTGTGTATGTATATGATTATTGTGTCACCGGTTAAGAACTCGTGTGTGTGTGTGTGCAGCAGCGGTAGCCCAGTGGTCGGTAACCATCGTCCGGCGATGAGAACGAAATGTTCGAAATTCGCACGACGATAGTATAATAAATTTGAATTTAAAATCACACCGTTGTCCTATACTGCGTGAAATATATTAAGTATGTGACGAATAAATTAGAACGTACTCTATGTGTGTACATGTGTATGTATATTTATTAATCAATAAACGCACACGACGAGGAAATAGACTTGACACCGCGCGGTGGTTATCGCACGGTTACCGCAACAGCTCCAGGCTCTCGAGCGGTGGATATTAAACGAGATTTATAAATAATATTAAGGAAAAAAAACGCGGTCCGTATAGACTAGAAGCAACCCGATTTCCCGTCGCGGTCTCGTCGAGGAGTCGTAAAACGCGACCGAAATTCGCTCGTAAAACTCTCTCTCGCGCGCGCTTCCTACCGAATAATCATTATAGCCGTTGTCGTCATCGTCGTCGGCGGCGGCGGTGATTTATTAACGTTGCACATAAATAATACATTTTGTACGTACATTTTTATATTAATAATGTATTCCGTACGTGTGTATGAAATGAGAAAAAAAACTGTCGCGCGCGATGTGAGTCATGTGCGCGCGACGCGGACGTACGGTATTTTTATTTATTTATTATTTTTTTTTTTTTTTATTCGTGTGTAAAACAAAAGGAGCATAATATAATATATAAAGAGATTGTGATCGGGCTACGAAGTATGTATGCCGGCCGGTCGCCACGGTCGCGGCCGTTTGGGAACCACTGAGTGCATAACAACCTGACAGGCACACACGCCGCGCGAGAGAAGCCCATAGCTATGGAACGAACGTTACCGTGGGAACCTGGAGGACTACCGAAGCGGCGACGGCGGCGGCGGCGGCGGCGGCGGCGTGTCCGAGACGGAACCACTGCCAGTGCACAAAAGGACAGGCAAGGCAACAACGGCGGCGACGACGACGACTACTACTACGACTACTACTATGACTACTATGACTACTAGGACGGCGCGACGGAAGGTTGACCGGAGCTATACGGCGGTGGTCCGTCGCCCGTCCGACCACGGAGATCACTCATCGTACACGACCGATAAATTATATACATAATATATATAATAATAAAACACACTACCGGCCAGGCCCGCACAGTTAATTTTACAGTTTTCCTCCTTGTATCTTAACATTATGTATACACACATTCATATTATTATTATTATTATTATTATTATTATTATTATTACTACCATTATCATCATCGCCGACCGCGAGCGGGGCACAAACCTATTACCTATCTAGTTATTATTATCGGACACACGTATTATAAAATGTGTGTATTAAAAAGATCGGTACTTGTATTATATATTATACACGTATTATAAGAAGACGAAACAATGAAATCCTTCGTAATCATTTTTTCCCCTTTTTTATTTTCTTTTTCTAATTAGTCACTCCCCGAAGATTTAATTTCGAAACCAAAAAAATACAACTACCCATCTATCTATTTATCGTAAACGTCTACCGCGAGGAGGGTTTAACACGCCTTCCATGTTATACATGGATACGCAAAGAAAATACCTATCCGTTCTGTCTACACACAGAGCATATAATAACGTTATTGTTATGTATTGTTGTTGTTACCTTTGCTGCAATAGCTTCCCGTCCATCCGGGCATGCAGATCATGTCACCGTCATCCGAGCACAAGTAATGTCCGAAATTGTCGTCTCTGGGACGACAAAATTTCGCACACCCGTCGCCGTGATAGTTATCCTCGCACCGGACCCTGTGCTCGTACACAAGCCGCGACCGGACGCCACCGGTCGACCCGGCGTACTCTTGTTGTACCCATCCGTCGCTGAGTTTCAGGAACCGTTGGTCCGTGATCCGCGTGATCAGTGCCGATCCGTTAGTAGTTCCTGATTAAGCGAAAAAAAATAAAAATAAAACGAATTAATAATCGTAAAAAAAATTAATATTAAGAAAAAAAAAAAACAATGTGTCGTACGTTGCAAGTATTCGGTTCTCATATACGTATATACGCAGACACTCGCATACGTGAATGTGTACGCGCGCACATGTGTGTGTGTGCTGTGTATATGTTATGCACACGAAGAACAGGAGGCGCCGGCGGACGAACGCGGCAGACACGTCGGCAGAGGCACCGTGGGAGAATAAGACGGTCACCCACCGTCCAACAATTGGTCACACACACACACACACACACACACAAATACACGCGCGCGCACACTATCGCGTACACTCACACATATAAAACGTATACACACATACACACTGTTTGAATGCTACGTGCCTACCGTTTTCTTCGGCCGTTTCGAACGTCCGAATAAAATGGAATAATAATAAAATAACAATAATAGTATAGTAAAGAGCCAATATACACAACAAAGTAATTTCGTCGTCTCTAGAACACACCAATAAGCCACGCGGCGGCCTCCATGGGTATTTATACATGTACGTACCACACGCGCGTATACATATATGTATGTAATAATAATGGAAATATTTCGAAAATGTGTGTTCATGTCGTCGGCTATAGCGACGTTTTATTTTCGGTAAACGTTTCCGGGCTGGAATCCCTATTATTTTCACCAATTTTCTTCGTAATCCGTGACAAGATTATTTCTGGACGTATATTAAATGGGGATGAGATGACGACTTCCCCGCGAGCTTGGCTCGGAATCAAAACGAAATAAGAAGAAAAAAAGGTCTATTATAAAATATATTATCGAGAAGGGGCGGCGAATGATCGCGGTGCAGCGGGGGAGGGAAGGGCGCGACAATCGGTGGGGAGAAGGCAACAGCAGCAGTAGGGAGAGAAAGAAAAGAATTCCCGACGTCTGGTCCGGATTTTATTCAACAACAAAAGCGTTGAAATTTATGCGCTTCGCGATTACCCCTGCCTCGTCACCGCCAACATCGCTATCGTTGCGAAGAATACGACATGCATTTTTTTTTGTCCAACCACACAAATCACAAAAGAACACGGCAACGCATACGTAGCGTACGCAAGATGAATTTTAAGAATTGTACACCCTTTTTAATTTTGTCCGATATTTGCGAGAACGCCGTTTCGAGAGCCAAAACGATTTATTCCCATGATTTTATTATTATCATTATTATTTTTCATTTAAAAAAAAATCCAAGGAATTATATAGTAGCGCGACTTTGAGACAGAGGCAAGATCCCCACCCATAGTACCGCCGAGTGACTGTCGGTGTTTTTTTTTTACCGCCGAGCAAACAAAGATAAAGTATATTACTCAATCGTAAAATATTTAACGTCTACTTTTTTTTTTTCTGAATAAATATTAATACACAAATACGATCTTATCAAACGTATATGATTTAACACCAAAAACTCGAAAAGTTAGTTTGAAGTTACGTCACTAAAGTTATAATACACACAGTCATTATCGATTTAGGAAATATATTGTAGTAATAAAATCATTTGTTCACATTTGTCATATAACATGGCATTATACATTGCTATTATGTTCGTCGTTCGGTCATTAATAAAACAGCCAGGCCGAACCGGAAATAAGGAGGTAATTAAGACATTTAAATTCAGGAGAGGAGGTTGTGTCAAATCTTTGTTGTTGTGTGCTTACAACTTGTCGATTTGATACGTTGGTAGATTTTATGAATGGAACACTGTTCAAGGTCACCAATGGCCGATTTTACTACGTAGAACTCGTGGGAAAACGGATACCAAACAGGTGTTGTTTGTGACTTAGAAGGGTAGGACACATTTCGAGGGCGTGCGCGTATAGGGTTTCGAGGTATATAACGATTCCGAACGACCCTACTGACTCAGAAACATAATATTTTTTTCCGATATTTCGGGCCCGACGTTCACCTAGTATTATACAAGAGAAATATCAACCAAGTGTGTATAAGAGAAAATATGAATAAACGCGTATTGGAGAATCAAAATATTGTTATCATTACCTGAATTTCTTGAAGACGACGGTTCGTGCCACGCTTCCACAATGAGTGAAAATGTACCCTGTAACAAAATAAACAAGAAAAATAAGAGCTATGTTGTAAAATATATTTTAGGTAAAGATTCCTATTGTTAGTATTGTTTGTTATTCAGTCTCGTAGAAATAATCTAGCATATATATTATAACATTATTATTATAAAGAATTAAAATCGGTAGGTGGTTTCGATTAAGTCAATACTTTAAATTATTATGCAGAACTCCTAGTAATTTATCGTGTTGCTTTCAAGAATAGCCCGCATACAATAATATTGTTTGTGTATCTAGTTTTGATCGTATAAACTGTTAACAGAGTACAAACGTTGGTGTAACGTGCATACAGCGTCGGTGCACTATATATATATATATATATATATATATATGCACTTATATATATAAGACGACCGTAAAAGTAAAAATAAAAAAATAAAAAAAAATAATAATACAAATATAAAAAGATAGTGGGCTATTTGAAGAAGTATTGAAATAACTATTGTGATTCTAAGGTTTATTTCGGGATAGTAAAAATAACGAAAGAACCTATCCTTTCTCATATATACATTGACAAGCAGACAGGTAAAGGAGATCCTAATAATAATAATTCCAATAATGAAAAGATCGATTAAATTTTATTCTTCCGTACAACTCACGCCCATGCGGCCGCAATTATTTTAACAATCGGATACCCACTAATTGCCACTCGTGTGACAGGTAATCTCGAAATATTTTCGAACCAATTAAAATATCCACCTGTAGTAATGACTTTCAAAGAAGGAAAAATAGCGCCAACAGAACAGACATATTATGTAGTAATGATCTTGAACTAATTTTTCATGAATGTATTTTTATTATCATAATTTTTACGACCAAATGTTACAATGACGCTAAGGTCTGTAGCATTGCGGCAAATTTGAATTAGTGCCATATGGGAGATGATGCGTAAGCCTATCGATTTCGTCACAACACCCCTTCCGGCTTCCGAACCCCAGTGGAAATCGGTCAGCTTCCATCGAACCAAATGGACCGCAATACCGCAGTGTATTATTCCCCAGTGAGCATGACTGCATATGAGTCACAACTAATCTTTTAAAGCTTTCAAGCTTTAAATGTGGCGTATACACATTAAAATTGTTTAATCGAATGAAAAATCGTGATTTTTAACGAGTAGGCGTTCCAAGGAGAGCTACTAATTTTCTAGCACGAAATAAAACCAGTTTTAATCAATAGTGCGTGATAAGATCTAATTAAAAAATCAAACGTAACTATACATATAAATTATATATATATAAATATAAAAAATAAAACGGGAGCGATTTTAACATAATATTTGAAACTAGTATTTATGACATCGAAATACACGAAAGACGGTTTGTGTTCCCAGTGTTTAGGAGGACCTTCGAAAAATATATAAGAAAGAAAATAATCTCCCATAATTTTACCAATCCTGACAGGTTTTGATTTCACACTCCCTAGGTATCCGCATCAAATCGCTGCGTATACACCTCATAAAGGGTTTTTTTTTCTGGGGAATTTTTGAAGGTTAAGGTCCCTCGCCGGAGCCGCCCTAACGGTAAAACGGTCCACACCGGGGCGGATTTATTATCTTTTGCTGCTACCCCTGTACAATAGTATATATATTATATATTATACGTAAACGGGTGTGCACAAAAGAAAAGGCTTCTGAAAAAAACATATAAATACTAATCCGGCATGAACAGCGGATCCCCTACCGAAGGAGGAGGTCAACCCTTTTGTTGGAAAACAACACACACATTGCAAACATGTACCTTGTATTATACATACAATATATATACATATATATAAGTGAATATACGTATTACGTACAGCGTGTGCACCCATTTATCTTATCTCCGGTATAAGTTTCCTGTGGCGAGACGACGACGGCAACGAAGAAGGAAGCTAGCTAACCTCTTCCTCTACATTATGTTATATCGCTTCGTCGTCTCGTATGTTTGCGCGGAAACATGTACAACACACACACACATTATGTGCGTTTGCGTCTTTGAGCGCACACAATGACTCCTTTAATATGCGCACGCGCACACACCGAAGAACGTGTAGAAATAATAATTTATTAGTGTATATACGTTGTATTGTATTCGGTTAGGCGTATAACAATAACATGGTGAAACTTATGTGAATGACGGCGACTTACCGGCCATGTAAAATTGAAATGGAACGCTATCGGCGTGGCGTTGGCCGGCAACGTTAGGCTGTTCTCGCCGAGCACGGGCGTGACCACGTCTCCGAACGTGCACGTGGAGTTCACGTTGATGTTGGTCTCGTAATGTTTCAAGCATGCCCGGAACTTTGTCCGGCACGGCGTGCCGCACACGCCGCCGCAGCACGTTCCCGAAGCTTCTCGGCCCAACTCGTTGCTGAACGATTTTATTCGCAACTCGAACACGCCGTTACAGGTCACCTGCGCAAACGGACAAACAAAAACGTTATAATATTACATATACGATACAATTAATAGGCGTAATATCGTTATGTGGAAGAAAACATGTCTAATAATGCGTATACATATACGCATTATTATATTGCAATAATAACACGCAAGTGCAGCGAATACGTGTTCATTGCGTTTGCCCGATCGTTGTTGACAATCGAAGACGATGACGACGATCACGTTATAACACGCCCGACGAGAAAGAAAAAAAAAAAAAACGCGGAATACTTTACGCAGACCGTCGTATGTTACGTAGAGGAAACGTTCACTCGCGCGCGGGCACACATCGTTATATATATATATATATATATTATAATAATATATGTACGTGTGAGCAAGAGCTTTGACGCGCGCGCGCCAATCCGACGAACAACGGTGCGCTGCGTTGACAGGTGACGTTGACAAGAGGACATAAAGGTCGTCTTCTCAAAGGACGTGGCCCAAAACAATGGGTGAAAGCGAACTACCTAAATCGGAATGTTTACCGGAGGCGGCGATCGCCACCGCTCGGATAACGATGACAAGGGGGGACCTCTACCGCCACCGTCAATCGATGAATCAACCAAGAATCGTCGACAACGAATCTTAATGTCTTCATTTTTTTTTATCCACATCCCATTTTTTATTTTTTGATCTTTATAAAAACAAATTGATGCCGAAAGGTTATTTTTCCGCGGAATATATATTATTATGATTGGTATTGTTATATATATTTTTTCCTCCAGAAAAACAAACCGTATGTTGTTATTATTATTATTATTGTATACTATAACCTACACATAGATATAAATACTACCAATATAATATATTATTATAATGGCCCCGTCGTTTGTCTTGGAAGCGGAAAAATTGCCCAGCCGATGACTGTGCTCGGGACAAAACGGACGACCTACAACTATCGGTAATGACGACGATGATAATGATAATAATAATAATAATAATAATAATAATAATAATAATAATAATAATAATAATAAAGTCGCGTTCGAAGAAAACGTATCACTCGCGAACACGCGATTTTTCTTCATATATATATATATATTAATAATATACATGTATGTATACGTATAATATATTATGCATTGTGAACCAACAGCAGCAACTCTCGCTTGAAAAATTGTCATCAACATACCACATAACGACCGACTGCTGCAATAATATAATATAGTAACAGCGGCGCTATCTTACAAAAGGTACTTTTTATGTGCTGTATTTCTCTGTACGTGTAATATATGTGAACGTATGCGTGCGTGTGTGTGTGTGTATGTGTATATGTATGTATCGCATATAATCGCACACACGAACAAACGCTGGAAAACGGTGACCGTGTACCTATATTTTCTGGTTCTTATATTCTTATATATATTATTATTATTATTATTATTATTACATAGGTGTGCAAACGTGTAATCGTAATTTATTATACATTTTATTGGTATTATATATGTTTGAAAAAAAAAAAAACCAGAAATTCCCGGAGTGTAAGGGGTTCTCGGGTTCGGGTAATTAACCACATAACAAATCGTACACACGTTTTACGATTAGGAAAGTACTTGTCGCTTTTCCATTTAATGAATTGTTAATTAATGGATCAAACACGAAGCCAATTGTATTATCATAAAAAAGTGATTGAGACACATTTCATATCTCTCTCTCTCTATATATATATATATATAGGCATATAACAGAGAGATGGTGACAGGGTAAATTATGATTTACTTATTATAGTTCAGTTTTTATTTATTTTTTACGACACAATTTCTAGGTGTACAAATGGCCTACATAACCAGCACTACCACAGTACCACATATTAGGTATATACTATTATGGTTGTAGTTTTTTTTAACATCGTTATTATTTTTATTTTTTTGCCTTCAAATTTCATTGCGCCTAGTGTTTTATTTATTTTTTGTCCGTTCATAATCGCCGTCTTCTCTCCTTGTTCTTTAAATTCTATATGATGACACATCTTATTCTCCCGACATGACATAGGTTAAAGACGAGTTACTGCATTTTATAAAAGTCATTCATTTCAAACAAAAAAACAATAATAACCAATGACTCAACACGTTTAAAGTTTCTTTTTAATAAAGTTAGGTAATGCGCTCATTGTTAGAACCACTCGTGTTTGTAAATATACCGAAATACGATTTTTTTTCTACTTCTCTCTTCACGTACGACCCGCGCGATTCTTTCACGTTTTGCAATAAACACCACGTCGACCGACAACTCGCGAGCTGAGCAGCAACAATAATAATTGACGACCGATGTAGTGTATGATTAATAAAATTCAGCGAGTGCTAACGGTGTGCGCGAAAATCACTCGAATCGACGGCGACAATAATTTATCGACAAAGACAGCGACCGGACGCCGCCGCCCCCGCATTCCAGTCGCGGCACGCGGATTTTCCAAACGAGCCGTTCGGTCATGGAGAAAACGAAGAAGATATGCACATTTTCGACGCGGAGCGGGTGAACGTCGTGCACAATGTAATAGTAATAATATGTACAACGTACATCGCGAACCTCCTTATCTTTATGACTGATAAGTCAACGGTCCAAAACCCATATACGAACTAATAATAAACACATATAATAAACACATAGTCACGGCGATATACACGACGTCAATCAGAGGCGATATGAATAATTATTATTTATTCCGTGAGGCATGAGGGGAGAGGTGAGATAGGAGCGGGGCGCGAAAAACATTTAATTGGCGACACGCAGACAAGTCCGCCAACGTCAACGACCAGTAATAACAACAGCAACAACGATGAAAAAGTGTCCGTCGAGTGCAGCTTGTGTATACTATAATAAACAGTTTTAATAATAATATCGACACAAGTCGTTATCACATGCGCGTGCGATCGGATGAGAATTGTGAACGAAAAATAAAAATGAATATAAATTCTCTCTCAATAACGAGAGTAACTATCGTCCACTCTACATAAAATGGTATACAGCCCCGGATTTTAATAGGTTTTTGTCGATGACGACTTTATGGGTATACGCGGGCGAGCGCGTGAAATCATCGCAAGCGATGTAATAGTTAAACAGAGAGAGAAAAAAACAAGAGCACACCACACATACAATAATATCGGGCAGTTATGATATGGACAGGGAGAGATATAAATAAAACGGGACGACGGCAGCGTGAAGAAGAGTGGCAGCGACGAAGACAGAGTGATACGCGGTGCGTGGGGAACGGACGTATATATATGTCAGCGAACCATATTATTATTATCATTATTATTAAAAACCAGGTTATGGGTTTGTATATATTTATATAATATAAATCATTCTATGTACCGGGCGCCGTTTCATTGACGTTGAACAGGAGGATTTTTAATGAAACGGTTGTGTCCGGCGGTTTGATCAGAATAATATAGACTCGACTGGGAAAAGAAATGGTAAACCAAACATTTATATTTTTTTCGTCTTGTACCCGCGTGTATCATGTAAACGTACCGTAGCGCGGACACATTATACCATTATAGTGTAATATACGAGCGGCGGCGGCGATGGTTACCGTTGTTTACGCGAGTTTTGGCATATATAACGTAGTGGACGGCAGTGGCGGGGAAATAATAGTAATAGTAATAACCGACAACACTGTTGTACGCGTATCAATTTATTTTCGTCACTTCCAACGGACTGCGACGACAAATCGCGAAGGGACACCCTCGTGACAAACTTCGACCGTGTGTGAGGTCCTCTTCCCGTGGGAATATAATGTTACACTACCTACGATAATGTGTGCGCAAAAATGTGCACAATAAGACGGTTGTTGTTTTTATTCGTTTTCTACTCACGTTTGTAACGACGAATCCGATGACGATGCAAACGATGCAATACAGACTACTCCACCGGTACCGCATGTTGGACGCGCGCACCGCACTGATAACGACGACGACGACGACGACGCGTAGAAAAATTATTTCGTTTTTATTCTTGGAACACGCGCGTGGTATATCCCGACTAGATGTCGTACGGGACGCGGGTACGTGGTGGTACGCAACGCATCGCAAAACACTTGGCGCGGCAAAAACAAAAGGTTTTAATATTCTGACGGACACGGATCTGATTCAGATGGCAAAATATTGCATTTATTTCGTACTTGAACTATAATAATATAACCACGAAACCGGCGGATATTAGTGACAATACGAAAAAAAAAACACACAAACACTGTAGATTTTGTACAATAAAAAATTTACACAACACGGACGAGAGAATAATAATAATTCATATATACACACACTGTGGTAAAAAATTAATACTTTTTTTCGAATAATTGACACGTTACGATTAATAATAATAAATGCGATAATGTTCAAGACCTGACGCGCGATCACTGGCGTAATATTATATTTCCGTTTTGATATGTAAACGGAAAAAACGGATAAAAAATTATAAACACCAAAAAAAAAACTCCGATAACGAACCACTACTGAACGACCGGAGCAGCAAAGACGCGCGCTATCGAACGGTCGTAGATCAACGACTGTGGCGGACTGACGTGAGTGTGACGATACCGGCCGACCCGGAGGATACGTTCTTGCGACGACCACGACGGCGATGCGTGCGTGTGTTTCCAGTCTGCCGCCAGGTGTCGGCACCGTACGCCCATCCCCCCCGGGCACCAGGTGACAGACACATACAAACACACACACACACACACACACACGCATGTGTATGCACCGCCACGGCCCGCCCGTAAGCACAGTAGTCCACCCCTCTCTCTGTTTTTAGGGTGGTTGTTATGTTTCGGGGGTGGGGGGAGGTTCGTAGTATTATACTACAAAATATAATATATCAACGTGTACATTATTTTTTTTTTTTATCATTGCTATTATTTTATTTCGTTTTTTTTCATTTATTTTTTTTTCTATCTATTATCTCCCCCCCGGAACAGAGACATTAATGGCCAACAATAAACATATTTCAAAGGTGGTTCCCCTGCCACCAATGATGGATTTCGCGACCGAAAAAAACACTATTGCTGCGACGATAAACATTATTATAATATGGTGTACATATAAATGTATTATAGCTGATTTTTTTCAATCCAACAACACCATGATTTGAATTTTGAACGTCAAATTAGCATGTTTACGTTCATATTTTTTACAAAGTCTGCGGTTCGCTCAAAACTGCAACGACTCATCCGACGTGATGTTTATTTATATTATCGCGGCTTGGTGTACTTAAACGTCTAGACTCAAGAACACGCAGGATAAACTATATGACGCATACTATATACTAGATAGTACTATAATACGTTACGATGTTCGTGTTGATATTCAATGCTTTTGAGTAAATGACGATAAGAAGTTTCGAGACGTATGTCATTAATTATTCAGTGCCGGGGATAAATGATCCGATATCTAACAACAATTCATTGGGTACATTACGATTTTATGACTTCTAGATTTATTTGTTAGTATTTGTTATTAGTCACCGTATAATAACTAATTGTGTAAATTGATATTGTATTTCTTTCTTTAACAAAGTTAATATTTTTATTCGGTCTATTGTTATGCATTATAGCATATGAAATGTATTTATTATCACACATTTACATGTTTGTACATTTGGGAATTGTATATTATAAAAATAATACAATAATTTTTTTTTATACTGGAGTCGCTTTACAATAATAATAATTTTATCAATATTATATGAACCAAACCAATAAGCTGAATAAAAACATTTTCCAGGCGGATCAAGTTTAATAATACAGTTTTTTTTTTCTACTAGACGTCAAAAAATTATGAGAATACTTCACGTACAATTTTTGCTAAATTTCATCGTGTGATTTTTTTTTATTTTACTACGCTGTGTTGAAAATTAACGTTAACCCAATTTTTATAGTGCCAAATTGTATATCCTATCCTTCGTTTTACTTGCACTAAAAACTCATTTATTTAAATAACTGAGCTATATCAAAATACTATAAACGAATATAATACGATACGTCTTGTATTTAATGGGACTGGCATGTTCAATTAATGTAAGATATGGTGCACTCATTGCCAAACTTGTCATAAAAAAAAAAAATCTATAACATTATGCAAAACTACCAAGAGGTAAAATATCTATTAACTGTTCCATAACGATTTTTTTTTTTTAAAAAAAGATCATCGATTATACTACTCGTATAACTTTGTTGACTAGGACCTAAATATACGTATATAATTCGCTAATTCCGAACTTATATAATTAAATAAAATGTTAATAATAAACTTAAAGTACTAAATTAGACACACGAAATGGTGTATAGTTAAGAATTGATGACGCCCTGAAGCATTTACGGACAGAAACAATGGATGAAATAGACGGTTGGCCAAACAAACATAATAATATTACGTTATCCAACGCGTCCATGTATGAAACTGTGCGCGAGCGGAAGAGTTTAACTTCCGGACGTTATCCATGCAGCTATTATAATAGTTATAAAATACATAGCTTACCGATTTAAACGAACGTGCTGCAATTTTTTTCTATGTATACACATTCATGTACACACTCACGTACAAATTATATTATACATTTATGCGAATATCTACCTTAATTAATATCTATAAACATTAATTCAGAATTCGTGTATTATTTACGCACACTGCATACACAAAATAAATATTGTGCAATTGTAATTCGCTACAATTGACCAAAGAAGCAAACTGAAACTTCGCAGCGTGAGTCCACTGTACGTATATGCCAGACGTTTTATATTTTTTTTCGGACGTTTCGCTGACAGGGAACGTGTAATGTACAAATACTATTTAGACAGTCATAGCTGCATAATAAATCCGTTGTTGCAACGGTACACGGGATTTATTGCAAACCAACGCCTTTTAACCTTTTCAACGGCCAAAGAAAGAAAACGTTTAATAAATCACGTGATTATTATATAGGATGTGTGAGCCGTGTACATTCGGTTTTGTGATTCGTGTCCAGTGCATAGAAAATGCAACAGCTTATGTTATTATTATTTTTACTGGGTGTTGTAACGGTTTTTGGCTCCGAACCCCTCGTTAACATAAAATGAGGGGTTCCGACTGAGCGCCCCTGCCTGTATTCATATTATATTACTGCAGCGATGATAGAAGTTGTATTTCGTTAACTCATCGAGAAGAATAATATTTCTATTTTAAAAGAATATTTTTTTTTTTTGTCGTTTTCAGTGACTTTTTTTACCAGTCTATAAATATTTTAAACTGTATTTGCTATATGTATAAAAATACACTTATTGAATGCAGAACACATAAAAACGGACGTTTTTGCGCATATTTAATTTAATTTTAAACGCGAATGTAAACGACCATTATAGTAGATCGTAATTTTGAACGGATTACGTTGCGAATGTTATAGTACGCGTATAGAAATAATAGATGAATACTGCTGGGTATACGTGTACCTATATTATGCATTTTATTTATTACAATTTTATACCTTTGTTTGATGCATGGATCGTAAACCTGTTTATGACGTTTTTATTTTATTTCGAATTGAATTCATATAAATGAATATAAAGATAGACCAGTCAATCTAAATTTTCCAAGAGGTCATTAATAGTTGAATAAACGAGGTTGTGTGATCTTCAACTACTACGAATAATCTAAAGCAATAAGATTACTATTCCGTTCAAAACAGTCATGGTGGTGCCAACTGCCAATTTGGCACACAACAAAGTATTTGATTGTATCCAATTTTTTCTCACAGCTATGCACATTATTACTACATGAATTCATTGAAACGTGATGCTAACGATACGAGAGAATTTTACATTATTAAAATGATATACAAATGAACGATATACGCATGTATTGTATTAGGTTAGAAAGGAAGAAACATTGTGTCTGCGCATGTGGTCTACACGGCAGCAGAACGCACGACCCCTATACAAATGTTTTTTACCAACCCTTTTTAGCTATACATGCCTTTTTACCTAATACTGCAGGGTACGTAGGCCACCGGTTTAACAAGAAGGGTACAATTGTACAGCCGGCTGACGCCAACCAGATTATAATTTAAAAAAAGGTATACTTTGCCCCAAGGAGACAATAATATATACATACTAATAAACGTTTTCTAGGATGGACAGTAGGTTTATAAAAATAAAATGTTCACACCGATTTTAATTAGTATTACATAGGAACATGGATAATAATGACTTTAATTGCTACAAGACGTTCAAAATCAATGGATAATATAAAATATTACAACACACAGTAATGACAAAAAAAAACCAAATGTAATAATACATTGTATAAATTTATAAAATAAAAAATAATGTAAAATAATATCATGATTTGCGCAGTAAATGGTTTTGAATGATGTTTATCTTATACATGGATCTATCACGGCATATATTCGTTTTTTCTTTGTTAAATCTTTAAATAACCAGCTAAAATAATCGTATGTATAAAAAAAATTTCAATATGTCATTAACGACCATGAGCCGTCTGAAAGACTGTTCTTAAATTTATTAAGTGTAAATCACGGTTCTATAGTTATTTGAACTGTTAAATAAGTAATACCTACATGGTACATTCAATGACCGTTGTATATTGCACGCTTAACATTACCTACACATCATTATTATAGTATACGAAGTGTATAAAAAATCATTGATATTTATAATTTATACAAGCACCCGAAATAAGAAAAAATTAATTATTAATTGAGTTTTTTTTTTTCAAAGTTCATTCTGCTTTAAATATGAAATATTATGCAGACACTTTTTACATTGAATATAGACACGAATCTGAAATTTGCTTTATAATTTATTCTACAAAGAAATTTGACAATGAAATGTAGTACCTATTGAATAAGTTTTAAATTATTTAAGTTATTTTAAATTTGTATTTACTTATTTATGTTAATTATTTAATTTAAACTAAGCAAACTCGTTTATATACATACCACATACATAAAGTTTGCTTGAATTTAACATTTTTCACTTATACGAACAATTTATAACTCGATTTGGTCAGTCTTTCATGTATAAATTGTAGTATATTCATTGTAATTTATATAATAATGAAAATACATTAAATAATTATGTAATTTTTATTATATTTATTATGTATTTACTTTCATCAATTGTTCTTATTGTTCTATTTTGAAACAGATTGCATAAAAAAAAACTTTTAAAAAACAAAAAAATAACTATGTGAAAGATTAAATGTGTATCAAATATCAATAATATTAACTTATTGAACGACAATGAAACACCATATGTGTTATTGAGCCGTAATTAACGTGATTTTATTATAATAAATATATTATGTATACCTTATGCATACACATTAGTACATTACACATACCTACATAATATAATATAATAATCAAACAATATTATTAAAACTAATGATTTTGATATTGATGCGTTCTATATTATAACAATACACGCGTCATATAAATTAATATTTTTTACTAGTAAAAAATGTTTGCATCAATACCGGTCTCTATTTGAATAATGATTTTTTAAAGGTGTATTGAAAAGGTAGAGCAGCTGCAATTCACCGAGCACCGAGTAAAAACAGCCGGCTGCAACTAAACACCCAGCACACGCACTGCAGCTCGCTATGCGCACTATATATATATATATATACACCTAGTATTATTGCAACAAGTTCTTAAAGCCCTATGAAGATACGTGTATACGTTCATGTATATTATTTATATACCGTTGGGGCTATGAGATTTTCTAATATACTGATATGAAGATGGATAAAGTATATTTTTTTAGCGCGTATTTACCTTAAATGGTGATATTTTTAGTTCACGCGTAACACACGTTGCCCAAAAAAAAGTGCCTACCGTCTGGTATTTCGTTTCGGGAAATAAATTTTTAGCAACACACATGTGTGGTTCATTAAGGGACCGCATGCAAATCCTTTTTTTACACTCCTAAATATAGAATTGTAAAAAATAGTTCCATTTGACGACTGACGAAAAAACAGCAGCTGTCTGACAACTGGAGTCTCATTTTGGGTACTTTTTTCTTGAAAAGGTGTTGAAAGTATAAAGGTATACCTTCTGAATAGCAGAAAAGGCTTATCTGAAGGAAAGGGTTGGATATACTCAGGCTATTGACTTTTTTTATGTATATCCATGTATATATATATATATATTTCGGTCCGCGGTGCAGATGAGAAGCAACAGCTGCCCAGCAACAGTTGGTATGGGAAAAGACAGCTGTCTTTTTCAACCAAACCAAAACACGCCTATTGTGTGAAGACTATTGATTTCGAAGAGATTTAGTAATTATTGGTCGTTTCTACACAGGTACATAATATGCTTTCCTAGACGTGCTAGACATACAAATGTGAGTTTTTGACTATTATTTGTAATTTTAAACTATACAATTGTGGCATATAATTCTGATATTCATTGCGTTAGACCTAATGACAAGCTAGAATAATTAGTTATCAAAAAATTAACAACGGGCATTAAGATCAAACTAATAAAGTAAGGTCAAATTCTATTCAATAGATTAATATCTATATATTAGTATTTGCGAGCTAGTTGACAGATGGTTTCCAGGCAATATTATATAGTTGAAAACATAGCAACAAAGGACGAAGTTGTCAAGGTATATCAATCTATGTTTTAAAACATACATACAGCATATAAATTGCAATCGTAATATAATGATATAAATCAGAAATAAATGACAAATATAACATGTAATAAATGCATTTTAGTAAAAATGAATATACTATTTCATTTGTCCTTGAACATTTATTTATGTTTTATGCAACTTCACCTTCAATAAAATAATATATATTTGTACTGTACTATGAGGATAAAATGTAAAATTAAAAAAGGGAAATTTATATCGTATTGAAAAAATTGAATTTGTTTTGAATTAACATCGGTTTAGATACTATATAGTATACAAGATGTTCAAATGAATAGACCAAGTCAATCCATTACACATACTATTTGTAAATACTATAAACACAAGTACTCGTATTTTATAAAGTAGGTAGTATTTAAATGATTTCTATATAGTTTTCCTCTCTATATGTTTATTGAATGTGTATCCTTCGGCAAATTATGTAAATGCTATTCATTCTTTTTTTACTGCAGTATATAGTTATGTGTTTATTATAAATCTGTTACTCGCATTTTATAGTCTATATATATATATATATATACCGATACGTATATTATACTTATACGATGTCGATGTAAAAACCAATTACAGTCCATCGAGAATCGACGAGACAATTTCTTAGGCAGAATACTTATAATGTATGCATCGAGTGAGCACATACGCGTATAACTCTATATTATATACTCAATATAGTAAAGGATAAAATACAAAAACGAAAGATATTTCACAAAGTTAATAATAAAGACAGTCGGATGTTAAACAATTTACTTATAATAAAATGATTTATGAGGTCAGTAAAATACGAACAGATTTATTTTTTTCTGGTCATCGAACTACATGCATTACATGAACTGGTGGATAGCTGACTGAAATTACCGACGGTCATGTCATATTGTTGTTATATATATATATATATATATATATATACATGCACGCGAACATTACTTGGAAATACGCGTTTCATTGTGGTACATATAGGATTATTACTTCGTGTAAGAATAAACGCAATGTATGTATGATGATGAGGTACACCTTATGATGTCTGTTATAATGAAGATATACCTATATTTATACGTATATATTATATAGGAGTATATATGATGTTTTTTTAACATCAAAAGACTATCAACGTTTCACGGTGAATAGAGACATAATATATATTTGTATTATGAATGTGTATTCAACTCGTAGCATGAATATATATATATATATATAGTTATATGATATGTAATCTATGTTTGAGTATGTAATTTCTGATAATGTGAAAAAAACGATTTTTAATTGTGATTTTTTATTTTTTATTTTTTTGAGAAACGGCGGTAACAAAAACGTTTATTCGAAATGAATACCTAGTTTAAACCGCGCGGTATTAATGTATTATGTAGGTAAAATTATATATATATATATATGTAAGTATAACCATATACGTTTAGTACGTGTACATTAAAATATTTTAAACGAACACGTCGCGCGTATAGAAAATATACTACATTTTACACGTATATATAGCCAATATTACTTCGCAAATCGCAGCGTGAAACCGCACGTGTATATTTGAACGATAACCAAAGTCAGATGGACGTACAAATTATCCATCGCGATGACGACGATAGTAATAATAATAATAATTGCTGTTTCTTCGCAATGTACTCGGATATCGCATCAATCCTGCAATGGTATAAAGTATCAGCACATAGTCGTTTTGTGCGCGCGGCCAACCGCAATATACGTATACACGTATGCATATAATATACGCAAAGACTTAAAATCACCCGAAACACTCCGGACGTATTTAAATTCAAAATACATAAAAAAAATTGGTCTTAAGACTCATCACCACTTTGGTTATAAGACTCAAACTTACCGATTTAATGAAAAGTGATAGAAAATGTATGCAATTTTGGTAGAATTTCGAAATAAATTGTTTTTAAAAATAGGTTGTATAGAATCTAAAATAACTTTAGAATTTTTGAGGAGTAGATACATCACCAAGATACTAATTTTAATGGGTTAACGAGTACGATCTGCAGCTGTAAGTAATAGTGTAGCAAATAACAATTTTTTTTAATAAATAAAAAATCTAAAATATGTAAAATATGTAAAATTTAAATTTAGCAAGATAAAGTTGATAATTAATTAAAAATTTTTTTTCGTTGTTTCCTCACTTCGTCTATAAAGTTAATTTGGTGAAAACAGTCAATTTATGCTAGTTCCAAAGTTAGTGTTAAAATAGCGACGTCCACTTTACATATATGAGTAATACATATTACATATACACATCATATTGTATTTGTAGTATACCTATTACCTGAAAATCCCGCAACAGTTGTTCTGCGGGGCATTTGAAATAAAAATAAACTTGTGTTGTTTTTCCGGGTTCGAGCTGACATTCGGGAGGTAGGTATATAATACGTGCGCTGTGCGCATCATATACGATTCGCTTTGTACATAATATTGTGTACGTGTATAGGTACGCTGTGCATAATGTATATTTTTTTCTCTCTCTCTCCATCTTCTTTCACCGCCACGGGGACAGATGGTGGCCCAGGTAAAGCTGGAAATCAGGGTGTTCGAGAAGACACGACCAACTGTTGGAGCGAGCAGAAAATCTGGCGGCAGATGCGGATTGATCGCAAGCGCACGCACATACATATAGAAGACATCAACAGCAACAGCAACGAGGACGACGACGATGACGACCGTCGACGGTCTTACACACACATACATACCTACATACACAGATACATTTATACACTTACGGACACACACACACACACACTTTCGTATATACTTACGCATATACACACGCGGATAGTACTCCACATCACACACACACACGGCAGCTGGCACGTGCCGGGCAGATGGTCTGACAGCAGACACGTGTTGCATGTACACCACCTGGCCCCGCACCCCAACAGGTTCGCAGTTTAGATACATATACCTACCTATGCGCACGCTTATCCACGCGTACGCACATATTATATACACTACTGTATATTTTCTTAATATATCGTATCGGCATGTACGTGTATATGAAAAGGACGGACCCCCTCGGGCTCCCCCATCGTCGTCATCCGGCGAATCCGCATTGCTCATGGCAGGATAGCTGGTTTTACCTGATGGCCTACTGCAGTGCAGGGCGCGCGAGAGTCTGCAAGCTGTATGTACCTACGTATACCCCACCGGCAGCTCTACATAATGCTTGTATAATACAATACAATTATAATATTTTTGAATATTATCGACGATCGTGCGTTCAGCAACGTTTCATAATAATAACGCGTATACGAGTACCCTACATATTATATATACGAGTACATCATATACATACACAGGACCGTATTTATTTTTGATCCATTGCAAACATCTCTGCAGACGGCTGAATCCTGAATGTATATGACGTGTATAGTTTCACACCGAAATGTTTCTTTAAAAATATCATATATATTGTACTTGGTTCATCTCCAAAGAATATAACAGTACATTGCAAGATAATATATCGTATGTTATGATAATAGTTTTCCTCATTTTTTTTCTTATTATGCCACACCTCCGAAAAACTCAATACATCCAAATCGTATATGTAAATACTAATGCCATCCAAGAATGTTAATGTTTCCTTAAACAGAAGGCGTGTTAAATCACTGTAATTGGTTTTTTACTTTCGCGTATAATATGATGTATGACTGACTGAATTTTCACCTAATTATCTTTTAAGCATTCGTTTATGAATCTTTATTGAGGGGGCTTTTTTATGAATAGTAGTTTTTATGATCATTAGGGTACTTCTTTTCTTTCTAAACTCAACGTACACAGTACAGCGCACTATGTATATCTACACTGGCTCTTCTGACACCTGATGTTTGGGCGTTTTTGTTTAAAAATGTAATTTCAGAATTACTGGTTTATAACTTGTTGATAAATCACTACAATTTAGATTTAACCGGTTATGATATTTTAGACGTTTTCGTGCTGACGGAATAAAACTGTTTTCAAAAAGAAGCACCAAAGTTTTAAATTTAACCAAAACGAAAGTAATGTATACACTGAAATAATCAATACATATTTTACATAATATTTCTAAGTTTTCGAACGAATGAATAAAAATCAAAGATGGAATTTTAAATATATTTTCCTTAAATAATGAGCACGTCAAATGTATTACATCCAACTGGTTGGATTTAAATTTTAAATACATGCATTAATTATCACATATAGTTTAAAATATAAATATTGCACATGATAATATATGCACAGTAACGTTTTTATTGCACAACCATTAATTAATTACTTTCTCCGGTTTAAGTTTCAATGATTAATATTATTGAATTATCACTTTGTCGCTCAAATTGAATTGGATATATATTATACGCGAACATTATCTGGTAAATCTCATAAAATATTATATATTGCATTATTGCATTCAGTACTATACTCGCAGTGCGGCGCACGACAGTCGCGTTTTCTCTTCGAGTCAATATTATTCTCGTTTGCCCATGTATTAGTGTAACGTCGTCTTGTGCATCAAAATCGATTTATAGTTATTACGTGTTTTAATGTTTAGGCTAATATAAATGCGTATATACACATCTATATAAATGTATATTATTTATAAATATATATATATAACAAATTTATATAAGTGTTTCCGTGTGTGTGTGTATACGCATGTACACAAAGAGAGAAGAAAATAATAAAGTGCACGTCGTCCAAGTACAATTTTTCTGTTCATAAAATAAACAATATTTATGGGTTACCTACTACTTGTATGTCTGCGGGAGGAATGTTATGTCTCTGAAAAGTATCGAAGGAATTTAAAACTTGTTATTCTATATGTGCAGGCTTTGACATTACGACAAATATTAAGATTAAATGTACTAAATAACGTACGAGATAATTTTATAACATGTCATATATAAACTATAGTCATTGTTCAACCATTTTGTAAACTTAAATTAAATACATTGAATAATGTTTTGTTAAAATAGAATCACCTAATTTGAGGACAAATGTTTCTCATGAATTTAATTACCGAGAAATTATACAAGAAAAAAAAATGATGTCACTGCAATAAAATTAAGCTGTTGACACATAATTATAATAATGAGATTAATAAGTTGATTTATAGATAAATTGCATATAGACATTAAACAGATTGAAAAAAAATAACAATAAGCTTGTAAATCGTAATACTTAAAATGTGACTCATAGAAAAAATTTAACGAGATATTCAATATAGCCAATATAGGTATGATAGTTTTAATAAAAAATAGTAAAAATTATTATATTTTATTACACACATTTTTCGTGTTGTATATTATGGATTTTTTTCAGTAGTTTTAAATAATTTGTATTTTCTTTGCACATTTTAACCTCTTTTATATTTCATGATTAAATAATTGTGGTTCTTTATTAACGTCAGCTGTATATATTTTAGTATTTTAGACTTCGGAGGTTAACCGAAAAAATGTAATTAACATATGCAAACGACTGTAGTTTGTTCGACATTTAAATCCCCTTATAAAAAAAGCTTATCAGTATACAACCGAATCGTGTATACTTTCCATGGCCCGCATTAATATTGAAGGTATTCAAAATGAGGATAAAAATGTAAATGGTTGTTGTATTGTTTAGCGAAAAGAAACGTGACTAAAATATTATACCTTGATAATCCTTTTGTAGAAATATACCTAACTATATTGGAAATATGATAGTATCGTGGAACTTAAAACTTTATTCGTAGTATTTTCTATGTACAAGAAAATTTAATATTTTTATATTTTGATAACGTTTTACATTTATTACAACGTTATAATAGCGCGTTCATAGTTGTTTTTTATACTATAATACGTCTTCAAAGTACTAAACATTAGTCATTGAAACCCGCATGACTTACCAATACCTTCAATGGACCAACAGAATCTCTCAGCAGACCATACTATAATAAATAAATAATAATGATAATAACCATAATTCATAAATGCGTATAAGGACATATAATATGACCCACGAGATTTTTTTTCGTGTAGAAAATATTTCAAATAAAAACCAATGAAAAGCAAAAACCATTGTATGTTAAAAATTATTATAGAAATAAATAATTTCTCAATTAGCCATATATGGTACGTTACTGTTGATTGGTATGTACAAGCCGACACAAATGTATAACTATAAAGAAGAAACCTTACCATGTATTACGGTTATATTAAATTAAAATTATTTCATGAATTATATATCTTACTCTTTTTTTATCGTATTTTACACGTTACTAATTTACCTATGCAGGAAACTACGGTAAAACTAGTGAATCACTAATTAGTGTAGACTGCTGTAGTCCGTTAGTATATATATAAGTGACGTAATAATACAAATAAAAAACAATATACAATGCTATACTATATAAGAGGAATACTCTTAATTCTGCGATAAACAACTATAAATCCGTTTTATTTCATTTGATTTTAGCTTAAATAGTACCTACAGAAATTGAAGCATCATGTCGGTCGTGCTTTAACTTAGAATTTTGATAGTTCTTTAATTTGTAACGATGGTATTGGTCAGATGCTTTAATGAAGTAATTTGTTAAATCCCAATACCATTTACCAATATAAAATTAAAATAACTCATTGTTGTTATTATATTATGAAGGTACCATTGTGCTAACCAGTTGAATGCATTGTATTATCTTTATCTAAAATATAATTATATATATATATATATTTATGAGTATACATGATAATATTAACCTTTAACATTTATTTTTATCTGATGTTATTTTTTTGAATGAAAATAAAATACTAAAGTAATGAACTTACATCCAAATGATTTTGTACGATCAATCAATGAGGATTACCAATTAAAAAACAAAGTTTACTTCTTTGTGCCATAAAATTATTTTTTATCCATAACCATAACGTATGAATATTCAAAATCAAACATAAAGGAAGTTTATTTTATAGCTGGTTGAAGTTCATTACTATAAGCTACTTTTTAAATGCGTGTAAAATCTCAATTTTTGGTCTAAAGACATGAAATTAATAACGCATAAGGAATTCAATGGACTAGTTCTATCCAACTATGTTTCAACAAAATTGTCGGAATCATATTTTTTTTTTACATATATAGTTGCAATGTATTTTTTTTAAAAACATTTATGAATTATTCGGAATCTGAAGATTTAAATACTCTATTTTTTTTTCAAATGTAATCACATACACAAGTGAAAATCAAGAATATTAAATTATAAATTACCTATTGGATATTAAGCTCAAATTTTTCTTTTAATACAATAACTGTGTGCTTATATATGTGCTATATATATCAACAAGGCGTGTAAAAAACAAAAAATCAAATGACTAAATTAATAAAACTCGGTCTTTTAAACCCATTAACACTTATATGATCAATGCACGAATCACCATTCACCATTATTGTCGTAATAAAAATGATATGTATACAATACGAAATTTGAAAGGATGAATTTTAATTTTGAAAGCTGTTATTGGTAATGACTGAACTTATAAAATAATACTACAATATAGTCTTGCAAAAAAAAAAAAAAAAAATAGATTTACCAAAGTATGTTCAGTTATATAAAAAAAATTCTTAGTCCATAGAAATACTCATAAAATAATCTTGTTATAAGATTATGTCAAATAAATAGGTTAATAAATATAGCGTATTTCTTATGATTTTCTCTTACAAATATTTTATAAGCTGGAACCACATTAATAAACAGTAATTTGTTAATTATACACCGTTTTTTATTTGTAAAACTGCAAAGATTTCAAATAGTATAATATGATTTTTCTTATATGCCTTCTTTTCTAACTATTGAAATGTAACAGTATACACTATATAGTACAATATATAGTACTATATAGTTCATTTTACAATGTTGTGTTGTTTTTTATGAATTCATATAAAAATAAGAAGGAGGACTTTAAACATTGTATGAATTTCCATTCAATAGTAATTTGCTTCTGTATTAAGTATTTATGAGGAGAAATATTTTGAAATTTAGAAAGAATTTAAATATATTAAAATTCTATATCCATATTTTTAGTTAATTAATTTTTAATAAAATTGATGTATATATATATTTTTTTTTTGCTTTAATCATAAAATAATAAATGTTAATGCTTTTAAAGACACATATTCGAATATCTTATTGATGTTTAAATGTGTTGACGGTTTAAAAATAATAGAATCCTTTTTGGATAGATTGTAATATTTTTAAATGATAAGTTTATTTCAGACTTGAATACTAAAGACTTGAATTATTAATGTCTGGTTGTTTTTATAATACCCTAACTGTAAACCAAACATAACTCAATAGTATCAAATATATTTTAGATTCTGAACAGAGTAATGGAATCTATTGATTTTACAATGATTTTTTTTTGTGTCTGACGACACCATTTTTGGCAGTAAAAATGCTTCGATTTGTTTAAACAGCAACTTTTCTAAAAGGATAGTGAATGTAAATGATACTTGGGCATGTCAAAAATACAACTTTATCAATACTTTTTAAAAAAATCGAAAAAAACACATAAGTAAAATTCCACACAAGTATTTTTTATTGTCATTCAAAAATCATCAAAATCCATAGGCACAATTTTTTTTATAAGCGCTTGAATAACGAATATTGACATAAAATTACATGTAAAATATAATATAATATATAAGATTCTAGACTGACAAATCATATCGGTTTTTGAAATTTGCTCTAACTCAAAAACGAAAAACCGTAACAACTTGAAATATTCACCAAACCTTTATATAGGCTTTTTCTATACATGGTACAGTTTTCAACGTATTTTGACTTGTTTATGGACAATATAAAATTTTCGATTTTTGTAAGTTTTTTTTTTTTTTTGAAGTATCTATAAAATTTATTTGGCTGACCAAAAACTCTTAAAAATTTAATACAATGTTTACTATATATGTTATACTTATTGTAACTAGAAAATATTGGAGATCGTTTTACTCAAATTTTTTTTATAAGCCCATAAATTTCAAATTTGTATAAAATATGTTAAAATCGCGAAGATTTGCAAGTTATCTTGTGGTTGAAAATTCATAAAAAATTTTCAGTTTATACTAAAGGGTTAAAATTTTAACACTGGGTTATCCATAAGTAATTCTTCAAATAGCTATAATACAATTTCTACTGGACTTTAAGAAAACAATTTTATGACCGTTTGAAATTTATATTTTTACGAAATTCCATACTATTGCATTTCAATTTTAATATAAAATACTATATTATTATATACCCATTTTTTTATCTTTAGAAGTGATTTGATAGTAAAACTATATAGGTAATAAATAATAATCAAGTCCGATGCATAGACCTATAGATTAAAATTAATTAATAGGTCTATGGTCCGATGCCTAAAGTGGGTTGGCTATTCCATGGTCATCATTGTCGAAAGAAATATTCCATGGCCAATGTTACTCATCTTATTCATTTACTATTATTGAAATATTTCATTTTTCATTTTAGTAAAACAGAATTGTAACCAATTTTGCTCGTGAATTATAATTAATAAATTTTGAAAACATTTTATTCGTCTTTAAATCTTATTACACATTTGAATTGTGAAATAGTGTTTAATTCATTTAATTAATAGTTTAACAGTGAATGACCGTAATCGAGAAACTGACTCAGATCGAAATGAATTACTATAGGAATGACAAACGCATATAACGATGCACGAAGCTACATCATTTTTACTAAGGTCAGTGCTTAAAACTTTTCATTATGAGCCCCTAAGTGCATATAGTGCGATCTTGGAAAGTGTATCGGTCAGTGGAGTGGTGATAGGAGTTATTATTCGCGTTAAGGCGTTATGGTTGAAATTTGTTTCAACTTATTTTACAGTTACTGTAGTCTGTAAAATGTACAATAAATAAAAAATAAAATTTGCAAGGTCAGGTATATCAATTTATATTTTATAAAAATACATGATATATATATTTATAATATTATGATATTTAGAACTAAATTTCATGATAATGTTTGTTATTAATTTTTAATTGGAAAATTATTATATTAGTAAAAATGTAGTTAAATATTTTGAAAGTTATAAAATATTTGTAAATTGATTATAATATATTATTATAAGAATATTTAATATATTCTTATAAGTACCCAATAAAAGTTTCGGGTTGTAGTCACAACCAAAATAGCAATAAAATTAAAAATAATGGGTTTAAATCTAGTATAAGAATTACATTATTTTGGAATTTTTTACAAAATGACATTCTCATAAACAAGTACAAGTCTAAAATTTGAAAGATTTGAGAGATTTTTTGGCTATTTTTTAGTGTATTTAAGTATTACATCGATACGTCGTATTTTCGTAAACGTTCCTCGTAGTCGGAACCCGAGTTACGAGCGTATTATCTCACATTCGTGTGTTTTTCAATACACGTGAGTACGATATGCGGCCGTCTCGCCGTCCGGATCCGATAATTCGGTGGCTGCGACGACGTGGAATCACATACGCGTTCCGTTTTTAAGACTTGCAATTATGCTATACGATTAAAAATAATAATCCGAATAAAATAACTATGAGTTACGAATTTTTATTTATTATCAATTTTGGCAATTTTCTAATTGACATTAAAAAAAAACTAATTCTTAAAATAAATTAAATAATACATTGATTAATTTATTAATTTAGATTTATTTTTCATTTAATATTTTCTCAAACGAGTTTTACAAAGTTTTAGTGTTTATTTCCTTGTATTTTGCCTCATAATCACCCCTTATTATTAATTATTTCACCATCATGTTTATAATTTACTGATTTATGTATTTTATTTTGAAATTTTAGATTAGTCAAATTATATGAATAAGTTTCATATGGATTGATGGTATCTGCCCATGACGTGACGGATTGGTGCCGTTTGGATGCATAAGTTGCATGGTGTGGCGTATAAGTGTCCTGCGAATAGGTTAGTACAATTAATTTATATATTATGGTTTCATAGAGGTGGGTGAATAGAATTGGTGAGTGATTGGGAGTGGAATATTGATGGAAGTGACGAGGAATTAATAGGGGATACTTATTGATGAATTTAGAGGGGGAATAAGGGATATGTATAGGTAGGAAAATTTGGTAGGATCGAAGGGGTTTATAGGGCTTATATAGGTCAGATAAAAGTTGACTGTGGAGGTGGTGTAGAGTTAAGGAGAAGAGTTAAGTAGATTTCAGGCACTGAGTTTGATGGGGCTAGATCTTAGGTCAGGAGTTTTGGTAAGTGTGTGGGATTATGAAAGAGAAGCTGTGCTAGGGATGCGGAGAGGTATTTTTATGGGCTGTGGAAGTGGTTGTTGAGGGGGCTTCGGATGAAGGCGGTAAATGGGATATCGTGAGAGGCCAGTAGATGAGAGAGTGATGGGGGGAGGGGGTAAGCTGGTAGTTGGGGGCTGCTTCAGGCTGAGGAGGGCAGTCGGAGGCAAGATGTCATAGGAGTAGGATGTTGGGGGGACCGTTTTAGAGGCGGGATGTCATAGAGGCTATTGTAGAGGAAGGATGTCAAGGGGGCTGTTGTAGGAGACAGGGTGTTGCAGTGGGTGGTTGTTGTAGGGGAGAGCTGTTGTATGGTGTTGGGGGGCTGTTATATAGGGAGAACTATAGTAGGGGCTGGATGTCGAAAGAACACCCAACATCCCCGACATCCAGCCCCTACGATAGCTCTCCCTATATAACAGCTCCCCAACACCCTACGACATCCTGTCCCCTACAACAGCCCCCGGCATCCCTCCCCCTACAACATCCCATCCCACCTCTACAACAGCCCCCAGGCATCCCTCCTCTACAGCAGCCCATCCCGCCCCTACAACAGCCCCCGGCATCCCTCCCCCACAACAACCCATCCCTCCCCTACAACACCCCTCCGGCATCCCTCCCCCTACAACATCCCATCCAACCCTTACAACAGCCCCCAGGCATCCCTCCTCTACAGCAGCCCATCCCGCCCCTATAACAGCCCCCCACGACATCCTGCCCATACGACAGCCCCCCTCTACAACCCCCACGATAGCCACCCTCCTCCTAATAAGCAGCCCCCTACCCGAGCCTGCTACCCTAAACTAACACCCTGCTTTCTACAGTAGCCACCACGACACCATATCACTTCTGCAGCAGCCCCCTACCTAAGCCTTCCCCTGCTCTAGCCTACCCCTGTCCAACCATGATTCATCACCACTAACCCTCCCCCCACAGACAACCTTCACACTCTTCTCTACTGCCCTCTTACGATATCCCCTTTACCACTTTCTACCGAAGCCCCCTCCATAACCACTTCCATAACCCATAAAAATACCTCCGCATCCTTAGCACAGCTTCACTTCACGGTCCCACACAGTTCCCAAAACATCACCCCTGACCCAAGATCTAGCCCCCTCAAACTAAGCGTCCAAAATCTACTTAATTCTTCTGCTTAACTCCATACCACCTCCGCAGCCCACATTTATTTGATTCTAACAAATTTTCCTACCTCTATATATCCCCCTATATTCTCCCTCTTAATTCACCAAAAACTATCCCCTATTAATTCCCTGTCCTTCCCATCAATAATTCACTCCCACTCACTCACCAATTCTGTCCACCCACCTCTATGTAATCATAAAATTTAAATTAATTGTACTAACCTATTCGCAGGTCACTTATTGACGCCACACCATACAACATATGCACCCAAATGGCACCAACCAGTCACGTCACATCACTGGCTTATATTTATATCCATATCAGACTTGTTATTAAAATTTGACTAAAATTTCAAAATAAAAAAAATCAATAAATTATAAACATGATGGTGAAATATTAAGATTGAGTGATTATAAGGCAAAATACGAGAAAATATACACAAAAACTTTATAAAATACGCATGAAAAAATATTTAATGAATAAAAAATTTAAATTAATAAGTTATTAAATGTATTATTTAATTTATTTTATGAATACGTTTTTTTTCTAATGCCAATTAGAAAATTGCCTAAAATTGATAATTAAAAATAAACTACTTGTTGTTTTATTCGGATTATTATTTTTTATCGTATAGAGTAGTGCAAGTTTTAAAATCGAAAATCATATGTAATTCCACGTCATCGCAGCCACCGAAATATCGGATCCGGACGGGTAACGTGCATTGTCGGATCGTTATAGCGGCACGCGAGACGACCGCATATTGTACTCACGCGTATTGAAAAACACGCGAATGTGAGATAATACGTTCGTAACGCGGAACCCCCGAAAGGGTCTCTGGAACCTTGCCTTTTGCTCGCTAGATCCGTCGTACAGTGTTATCCATCGCTTCTGCGGAACGTTGTCCCGACTACGAGGAACATTTACGAATATACGACGTATCGATGTAATACTTAAATGCACTAAAAATAATCAATAAATTCTCTACAAAATAGCCAAAAACTCCTTTAAAAACAAAATCTTTCAAATTTTAGATTGAGTAAAATAAGATATGTATTGGACACAATATACAAATCTAATACTTTTCTGAAAGAAATTTTCTTTGAGAAAGTTCATTTTTTGAAAAATTTCTAAAAAATATAATGTAATCGGTAATATTCTTATTTAATTGCTATTTTAACTGTCATATAACAACGCAAAACATTTACTGAGTA
This sequence comes from Chaitophorus viminalis, assembly GCA_025469195.1. Lineage (NCBI taxonomy): Eukaryota > Metazoa > Arthropoda > Insecta > Hemiptera > Aphididae > Chaitophorus > Chaitophorus viminalis. The sequence goes on from JAIPRK010000113.1 coordinate 343,587, forward strand.
TTTATATATTATATATTCTTATAATAATATTTTATAAATATTTTAAAATTTAAAAAATGATTACAAACTTTATCATGAATTTTGTTCTAACTAGTTATTACTATAAATATATATCATTAATATTATAAAATACAAATTGATACACCCAACCTCTTTGCTATAAAATTGTTTTTTCAATTGTACCTATATTAGTTAAATCTATAGAATTTTATTTTATGTTAATTAAACCAAACGTCAAGAACGCAAATTTTAATATATTAAGTTTAAATTATATTATAAAATAGTTACATAATTATTAAAGTGTATCATAAATAAAATCGATCAATATTACCTCACAAAAAGCTGGAAATTATTCAATGATTTAAAAAAACATGTAAAATACAAAATAAAAGTGATATTCTTGAAGTATATTTTGTTCCTCAAAAAATAAAAATAATTTTGTTTTTGGCCCAAAAAGATGAACTTTGCATTAGAATTCTGGCTCTATTGACTTTTTTTATTTTTAAAATTACAAGTATTTTATACCGGTATTTTACCGTGGTAAACATTTATGAATAATGATATATACTGTATAATTTTTACCCACCTCAGCTCTTTCGTAAAGATGCAAGGAAATATTCTAAGATTGCAAATTGTATTTTTATTTATATTGTACATTCTATAGTACCTAACTGTAAAATAAGTAGGAACCAATTTCATCCATAGCGCCTATATGCGTACTAAAAACCCTTTCACCACTCCACTACCGATACATTTTCCAATATCACACTATAATATGCACTTGCTCTGATCTTAGTAAAAAGAATTAAGCACTGACCTTAGTAAAAACTGTATAGCTGCGTCCGTAGGCATATGCGCTTGTCACTCCTATATAGTTCGTTTCATTATGAATCGGCTTCTCGATTATGGCATATTCACTGTTAAACTATTAATTAAATAAATTAAACACTGTTTCGCTATTCAAATGTGCAATGAGAATATGATGCAAATAAAATTTTTCAAAAACTATTAACTATAATAATTCACGAGCAAAATTCTGTTTTACTAAAATTAAAAATTAAACATTTCGATAATGGTAAATGAATAACTTGAGTTGGCCATGGAATATTTCTTTCAACGGTGATACACATGGAATAGTCGACGCGCTTTAGAAATCGAACACATGATTATTACCTATATAGTCTTACTATCAAATTACTTTCAAAGAGATAATAATCATAACAATATAGGATATCGAGGAGCCTCCGTGGCACGATTAAAAATTACGTCGTCGAGAGACCCGAACGTCATTTTATGACGGTGATTTGCGCACACGCTATACAAAATTCTAAATCACAATAATACTCATTACAAAAAAAATGCAATACTGTTATTATAATATAATTACTGCCTTCGTAACACAGTGGCAGATTATTATGGCCAATGAAATTTTTACTTTTCAATTTTATGTCCTATATAATATACTTTGATTAGTTTTATTACGTGATTTAAAATCACTTTAAAAATAGCCTTTCAAATTTCAGATTCCTAGTGAAACAAAAAATCTATCGATACATCAAACATATAATTTTTTTGAAAGCAATTATCGTCTAATCGGGAAGGTCATCCTTTGAATGTCTCAATAGTTTATTCAAACCAACATTATTAGGAAATTTAGTTCTAATACCTACTTTAATATCATGTATTTTTATAAATGTAAACTGATCCACTCGAATTTTCCACTGATTTTTTTTTTTTTGAAGCAATGGTTAAAACATCAATGTTAAGAAACAAATATTAGTAAATTATCTTTAAATAATACCTATTTAAAATAAGTTACATAAAAAGCCGGAAAATTAACAAATATGCATCAAAATTATCAACATATCCGGAAATAATTACTATATAAATTAAAAAACCGTAAAATGCAAAATAAAAGGGATACTTATGATGTATTTGTTTATTTTTGTTATATGAAAGGTTAAATAATTAATTGTGTACACTGTACATTGAAAATCCCTGTGAATCAGCCAAAAAATATGCAAATTGTATTGAAATTCGAGATCTATTTATACCTAACTTTCTTTTAGAAAATACATGATAAAACAATACTAAAAAATTTACGCATTAGTCGATACGCAGACTGGCTAGATGAAGTAACATTAAAGTGTACATAACAATAATCAAAACAATGAATAATTAAATATTTGAGGGTAAAATAAAAATTACCCAATTTCGTATGCGATATTTAAAATACGAAATTATTATGTGGTGTGTATTACAAAATATACAACATTTTACTATAATATTATTGCACTCGCATTAATAATTTTTTCTATCGCACGGATTTATGTAACTGAAAATTACGCACCAGCTGTTTAAAAATGAGCAAAAATAGAAAAAAAATATTCCTGCTGTAAAACTAATTAAAATATTTTTTTACAAATAAATTACGTTTGATCGATAATTTATTGTAAATTGTATTTCTATAATATTACCTGCACGTATTTTATACCCGGTACAGTGGCGTAGTGAACAATTATGAAGAATGACATACACTACATACATTTTACACACATTATCTGTATCGTAAAGATGCAAATGTTATGGTTTTTCATTTATTGTAGGTACATTTTATAGTAACTGCAAAATAAATCGCAATAAATGTCATCTATGACGGCTATAACCCTTTCACCACTCCACTCACTGGTACACTTTCCAATATCACACTATAATATGCATCTAGGGGTTATTACTAAAAAGTTTTAAGCACTGACCTTATTAGTAAAAACGATGTCGCTACGGGCGTTAGGTATATCATAATATGTTTGTTTAAATCTGAATCAACTTCTTGATTACGGCAGTCTACTAATAAACTATTTATCAAATAAATTAAACACTGTTTCATTATTCAAGTGTACAATAAGAATAAAAAACAAATAAAATATGTTTTCAAAAATTATTTATTAAAATGTAAGAGCAAAATCTATAAGAATTTGGTTTTATTAAAATAAAACATTTCATTAACATCGAAAGAATAAGACAAGTTACATTGGCCATGGAGGTCATTTCAACGGTGATGACCATAGAATTACCGATGCGCTTTAGGAATCGTACCCACGTCTAACGTGTACATTGACGAACGGCGACCGTTAAAATGTTTATAACCTACGTAGGTATATACAAGTTGAAATTAATGTATAAAAAAAAATCCACTAAAAGTTTAGAAGTTAAGAAAACACATTAGACGTATTAGAAATAATTCTGTCGGTTATGCGTGATAATATCTATTCTCCGGAAAATCAAAAATCCAACTTTCAATACTTTTTAAAAGCGTCGATAAAAAACGATAAAAAAAATTATGAAAAAATGTGAAATTTTACACAAATTCACGTTTTGACAAAATAGATTTTTTTAAAATGCTCTAGCTCAAAAAAGAAAAATCGCAAACACTTGAAATTTTCACCAAATATTTATATTGACGTTCTCTATACATGATTAAGTTTTCAAAGTATTTTGACGTATTTTGACTTATTTATAGACAATTTAAATTTTAAATTTTTGTAAGTTTTTTTTTTTGAAGTACCTATAAAATTTATTTGGCTGACCAAAAACTCTTAAAAATTGAATACAATATTTATTATAAGTTATACTTATCGTAACTAGAAAATGTTAGAGATCGTTTTACTCAAATTTTTTTTATAAGCCCATAAATTTCAAATTTGTATAAAATATGTTAAAATTTCGATGATTTGCAAGTTATTTTGTAGTTGAAAATTCATAAAATTTTTTCAGTTTATACTTAAGGATTACAATTTTAACACTGGGTTATCCATAAGTAATTCTTCAAAAAGCTATAAAACAATTTCTACTGGACTTTAAGAAAAAAATTTTATGACCGTTTGAAATTTAAATTTTTATGAAATTGCATACTATAGCATTATATTTCAATTTAATTATAAAATACTATATTATTATATACCCATTTTAGACCAACATATCATCTCTGTCCAGAATCGTTTTTCGTATACAATGATACGTATATCATTGCATTCAAATTTAACAAATCCATTATAATGACCTATTCTATGAACGAGGTACACTCCACCCCCAACTGTACAGCAGAGCGAGGCTCATTTGGTGCTCTTTTTATATGTGTTTTAAATACTAAGATAGTATACTTAAAGCAAGATTCGTCGGCAGTTATCTTTCAAATACGCTGCAATGATGGATAATCTTTAAAAAGGACACTGTTGTACGTACGATTATAATTTATAAATTATAATAAATCTGTCCGAGTGCGACCAACCTAATAGGTTCATAATATATCTTGCCCTTACCTATTTTGTAAGTTCACATGTATATAGAGACAAAAGCGTTGAAAAAAACCTTCAATTTCCTTCAGCAGTTGGTCAGTTTTTTATTTGCACACGTGTAAAAAACGTGTTAATTTCGTTGAAAAATGTGCTGGTTGAAATATGTTTGCGTTGAACTGTTTTTTCCCCACATACTGTTTTTATGCGTAAGGATTGTTCTATAGTTTGCGCATAGCGCATACAGGTGGTAATTTCTGTAATTGCATGCATTACAATGCATACGGTGTGCATGAAAAACGTTTTGTCAACAAATATTGCCCAGGAAGTGCATTTGAATAGCGAGTGCACGCGTGCGTCGATCACGCAGTAGGCACGTGATACTAACAGACATAATAATACTAGTGATGTTTTAAATATATGTAGTGTATCGGTATAGTATATAATATAATACTACCCACACCGATGTACATATAGTGTATCGTGGCGTACACTGAAAGGGATTATCGATAGGGTGATAACCAAAATTCGTACACGACTGACAATATAATATTTCAAATAATAACACCTATACCACAATAAAGGCTATAATAATAATAATAACACACGGTGCATATTATGGTAACTACACTGCAGGCGCGCATCGATCGCGATGAATCACGTCGACGACTATAAGTTCCATCGCCACCACCGCTTGCACGGTGCACCTTTCCGAGTGTACACACCACTTCCCGGAGACCCCGTAACCTCGACGGGGGTATATAGTAGGTATACCAGAAGGAGCATTTGGTGCAGCCGAGCAACAGGAAACCGTGCCCCAAATCCCAAAAAGCCGGTCAAACAGTATCCTGTTCCTGCGGCCAGGTGCACGCCGCCGCTTCCTTCTGCACACGTGTCGCGGCACCACCGCCGTCGACGACGCCACCACCACTACCACCACCATCGTCGTCATCATCATTGTCGTCGTCGTCGTCGTATATAATATCTCATCTTCCTGCACCTTATGTTACGCGTTATTAAAAACACACATACAAATATATACCATACATGCACCCGTCGACTTCAGCGCATAATATATAATATTGCTCACATATGTGTTTATATATCATATTATACGTAGGTACACATAATCCGTATACGCACATATGTGCATATATACATATACTCGTAGGCTTTATATTATATGTACGCGTGTTGCATTATTGTTTCGTGTTTTTGATTTAGCCTGCTGCACTGCAAAGTATATATACTTTCCGACGAGCTCTTTATCCTGTTTGCCCTTCTTCCTCTCGCGCCAAACGCTCTGCCAGCACATGCTGTAGCTGTACCCATACGGATGCATATATTTAATACATTATGATATACACATTCAACAAATGTCCCACAGATATACTGAAACACTGACCCGATCGTCAAATCGTCGGATATAAATAATGTGACGGTGAAGTTTGCTTCCGTGTTTTTGTTATTGTTCTAGTTTCGAGCCACGCAGAGACCGATTTTGAAACTTATCATTACTAATACCTAACTTATTTGATGATGATCTATTTCCTTTCTAATGAATTCAATTTTCAAACTGTTATAATCATAATATAATATTATAAAACCAAAGTTTGGATTATCAATAGCTAAATTATTTATTTATTATTACCTAACACTTAAAAAACTATTCTCTATTATATTATATTAAAGATGAAAACAATGGCACAGTAATTACTTACCCTAGTTTGACGGATTCGGGCCATTAACACCCTCTAGTTATAGATTAGCATCCTGTGTCAAAGTATAATTAAATCCATGAATAATTTTCTCGTTTTTCTGGGTAATTTTTTATAACATGAACTTAATATAGCACACCCTATGTACACCCTTAGATATATTTATTAGTGTGATTGTGTCAATGGACCATACATGGACACTGCCGACAGAGTAGCATATTATTATACTGTCATATTTGAAGATTAATCATTATTAGTCAGTTTAAATATTTCAACACACTAAAATAAAAATGATCAATATCATAAATGTTTAAAATTTATATTTAATATTTTGTCACGTAACACAGTGTATTAATATATTAAGTTAATAAAATAATAATAATAATAATAATAATAATAATAAGTATAAAATGTATGTTTATTCATTGTGAGCGTATTACTACAGTTAACAGTTGACAGTGGATAACAATCAACGTCCTTTTTATAATAATTTGTAATATTAAAATATTTAAAATAATGTATATAATAAAAAGTACAGGAACAATTTAATATATTATACACAGCACAAAGTTGACGGACGAAAAATATCAGTTGCGGAGAGCGCAAGAAAAGTCACATAAGACGGTTAAAGGCAGACAAGCGCCGTTGTCGCTCGTTGTTGACTGCGGTCGTCGTATCGTCTGCGGGCACTTCGTGACGTATCGCCGTCTCCAAAACTAGTTCGATTAATCAATCTGGCATTCTGATAAGTGGTAAATGGTAATATCAAGACAAAGGGTTTTAACGGGTAAGATCGCGGTATTTATGCGTGTTAAGTTGAAGATTTTTTTAACATATTATGGGCAATTTCTTATTTCTTTTACATAGTAAAAAGAACCGGATGGGCCTCGCTCTGCTATACAGTATGGGATGGAGTGGACCTAGCTCATAGGATAGGTCATTAAAATGAATTTGTTCAATTTGAATGCAATTATAGGTATCATTGTATATGAATAATGATTCCGAACGGAGATGATATGTTAATCTAGAATAGGTATATTATATAATATATTATGTTATAATTAAATTGAAATATTATGTCAATATATTATGATTTCCAAATAATTGTTTCTATGCATTTGAATAATTTTAAAATGACAGTAAGAGCAATTTATTATATTTTCAAGTATTTTGTACTAACCAATTTCTTTTTATGAACAATTATAAAAAAAATATAAAAACATAGAATATTTTAAATGCCTTTAAGTTGCTTAAAAATCAGTATAATATTTTGAAAATAAAAATGACTTAAAGAAAATTCCAATCTTAAATACTGGTATAAGTTTCGAATTTCTGTGACTTATACTTTTTGAATACATAATAACAAATATTTGAAATCGTTTGAAAATAAATCGTTATTTTATGCAATTTCGTAAAAATTTTAATTTCAAACGGTCCTAAAAGTTTATCCTTAAAGTCCACTAGAAATTTTTATAGTTATTTGAAGAGTAGCTTATAGACAACCTAGTGTTAAAATTTTGAACCTTAAGTATAAACAGAAAACATTTTGTGAATTTTCAACTAAAAAATAACTTGCAAATTATCGCGATTTTTAAATATTTTATACAAATTTGAACTTTATGGGCTTATAAATAAAATTTGAGTTAAAAGATCTCCGATATTTTTTAGTTACGATAATTATAACTTAGAATAAACATTGTATTAAATTTTCAAGAGTTTTCGGACATCCAAATAAATTTTATAGATATTTCAAAAAAAAAAAAAAACTTAGAAAAATCGAAAATTTAAATTGTTTATAAGTAGATCAAAAAATTTCAAAATACTTTGAGAACTTAACCATATATAGAAAACGCCAATATAAACATTTGTTGAAAATGTCAGGTATTTATGGTTTTTTATTTTAGAGTTAGATCATTTTAAAAAATTGTATTTTATCAAAATGTAGTTTTTTATCGTTTTTTTCGACGCTTTTAAAAAGTATTGAAAAAGTTTGATTTTTGCCATAAATCTAAAAACAAGTAGCACATACTTCGTTAATTTTAGAATATTTAATGGTGAGACGATAAATTTTTCCAACATATTTACTTATACTAAACAAACGGAAATTGTTCACGTTTTAACGTTTATTGCGAACAAAATAAACAATTTCTAATATTTATAATTCATATTAAATTAAATAAGACTATAATTAAGAACTATAAATGTTGAAATTATACGCAGGTACATACGTATTACGTTGTACAATATGTTATGTGTATGTTTTTATGCACTTAATAGTGTCTTAAATCTTATGTGTATATACCTATTACGTCGAATTTAAAATTAATTTCTCCATCTGTACACGGTATATGAAGTATATTTTGGTGCACAGGCCACGTGCGTGTATTATAATATAGATTACCTTTTCGTCGCACATAGTTTTTCGGTAATCCGTACCCGTATTATAGTGTTCATGTATTATATATGCTAATAGGATCGTATACCTCCTGCGAGTTACGGCCGCAACGTTTATATGTTTTCGGCGTATAAATTATCAACTTAACTTATGCACGTATCGCATTCATGTTTATAATATGTACATATCTGTTGGTACGCACACGAGTCTTCGAGTTCGTATACGTATCTCTATATGTATTATAATAATACACCATACACGCGTATGCATGTACACTGTATAGTGTATTGTATACACATAACACAGAAAGACCAGTTTACTTATAAGTTATAAGAGACATTTTAATACAATAATATTACGACTTGTACCAATTATATATTCCATTATTTAGCAATATTTTCGAAAAATGGTGTATATAATTATAAAAGATCAGCACGTTGGAAGTATATCATTTCAAGTAACCTTTTTTTTTATCTTTTTGCTCCTATATAGCGCCGTTTATAGGCATTGAATTATGAACGATTATTTATATTATTGAGAAAAACCTCCTCCCAGCCGAATGCTCTATTTTTTTAATTTTTAACGCTCACTATTTTCTTTTTAAGTAAACGTTTGTGAAACAAAATAAGTTCTTTTGCATTTATAGCATTTTGCGTGCTGAATACATAAGTGTCCGGTGGGTATACATAATATAACTATCGAAAAAAATAAAATCAATTGATCCAGTACATATTGATTTACTAAAAATTAAAAACAAAAATGATTCGTGTGTAATGTTGATATTTAAAAGTTTTTTAACTAAATCAATAGAGTGCTATAAGGGAACGTAAGGGATGTGGTTAAAAGTGATGAGCACTCTCTTTATTATTTGTATGTGTAAACCACGTCCACCCACTTATATTGTGCCAATTCGAGCAGTGCACTGAACAGCGGGTGCATATATACCTGCAACACTCGACGCGATTTTTGAATGTGCTATTTAGTTTTGGTACCTATATATACACATATATTATTTTATGTACTACTACGGTCGTCTTTCCGATGAATATAATAATATTGTATTATTCTTCGGACGATGACCACGACGGGGGATGATGATTTCGTTCCTTTTCCCGTCAAATCGTATTATACGATTGCGCCTCTGATCGACGACACGCGCCCGAAAAATAATAATAATAATAATAATAATAGTAATATTTAATCGAAAAAGGACGCGCGCGCGGCGACCCGTACGATTTATGTCCTCTTTCTGCAGGCACCGTTCACTGAAACACCCGCATCGAGTGAGCAGGTGCCGGGCACACGAGAGAGGTTATATTATATTATATTGTACGGTGAAAATGTCCTCATCGGCTGCGGCACCACTCGTACGCGCATACACCAAATATAGTACAATAATAAAAGTAATAATAATATGTATATTAATGCGTATTACGTGCGCGTACGTACAATACGTCTGTTCGATAATAAGTTCCCCCCGCTGCCGTTGCCCTCATCTTGTCGGTAAAGCACAGCAGCCCTGAAACTATATAGGCGCTTAACGTGCGCGTCATCGTCGTTGTAGTCGTCGTATTATTGTTACCATGTTATTTTGTTATTATCACAAATGTGTATGTATATATATTAGGGGGGCGCGTCGCAGTAATATCGCCATAGAGCCAACTACATAATATATATATAATATATATTATCATATTATAAGCATTATTTTAAGTGTATACACAAACTCGGGTATTACGTGTATGTCATTATTATACGCAGTGTCGTATTATTCCATGTAGTGCAGGCGGCGGTGTGTCAGCGGCTGCAGATATTGAAGACAATACGCGCAGGGGCGACCGTCCCGTTGATCGGCATAATGTATGTATTGACACGAAACAACCGAACGTCTATATATATTATTACCTGCGTATTATGCGCAGCGCGTACAGTCTAATTTTACGTGACGGTTAACGTAAAAGCTGCACATTAAATTTTATGTGGTTTACATATTATTTTTTCCAAGTAAATAATAGTAAATAATATGTAGCTAGAGCGCAAATTTCCGTTTTTAGAAATCATCAGAAAAATGTTTCTTTTATTTAAAAGTAAAACGGAAGATTGCAAGCAAAATTGGTTGAATTTTTTCGAAAAAAATTTGAACATGTTATATATTTGGTCCGATCGTCGTATCGAAAAACACTATGTATATACTTTATTTAGAAAATCGAAAAATGACATTTCTTATACTCAATAGCTGATTTCTGAGTGTAAATGTGTAATGTTCAAGTGTAGAAACTAAAGAGCATAAAGTCACTATAGTACGCAAAAGTTTCGGCGCAAAATTGTACGTCATAAATCATTGTACTACCCAAAGGTTTTGTTTCTAAAAACAATAAAATAATAATAAACAATACTGATTTTGAAAAAAAACGCGCTGTACCGATATATATATATATATACATGATTATATTCACTTCGCTCTGAACTGAATTCGACAACAGAATTCGTATCGGCATTAGGCGTGGTGCAGTTTTTCACGACAACAATATGTTTTGGCGTGGGTTGTTTTTGCTCAATATGATTATTTCATAGGGAATTCATCATGACGTTATAGGCGTCACGTAAAATTATTTAAAAGAGCCCGCGTTGCACAAAGACACGGTCGTCACCGTTGACGGCGGCGACCGTCAGTACCGCGTTCCGTGCGACTGGTGCGCCGCGCGCGTATATTACACGCGAGCAGCAACAGCCAGCAGCAGCTGCGACGGACTCCGACTGCGGCGGCAGGTGTTACCGGTGTATCGGGCTCAGGAGCCACGTGCCTCGGCGCGACAAGCCTAATTGATCGGAACCACTACGTATACACGTTTAAATAATATATACATATATGATATATACTTTATATACTCATACTTATATATATTTACATGCATGTATATATATTATTATTAAATAGAGTAGTTATATAGAGAACTCTTCTCCGATACGCACCGAATACCTCGGCCCTGCGCCACCACTCCTGCTTTACTGTTGCTGCTGCTGCTGCTTCGTCTACGGTGACCGTCAGAAAGCTTTTACTGAAAAAAAACTCGATATAATAATGATAATATATATATAGAAAAAAATCACTTTAGATATCACGCACGTAGAAATTAGGTACGCGTTATAAAACAAATTAATTTGGTAATGTTTTTTTTTTTCTGAACTAATAACTTCATCTATTCTGCTGCACGCGTAAGACGCTTATCTATACTCACTGTTACACGTATTACACATATGCACTGTGCTCTTCTGAGTCTTCTGATGTAAGATTTTCATTTTATTTGGAAACTGCAGGTGGCGTACAGTTTACTTCGGTTATATTATTTCAAATTGTTATTCGGAAATTTCATCGATATCGAATAAATATAACATATTACGAGTATACAGTTTGTTTAAATTAATCTATATATATAAATTTTTATATAAAAATCTCGTATCACAGTATTTGTTATCGAATTCCTTCGAAATGGCTTGACTAATTTTTAATAAAAATTTTTGTGGATATTTGGTAGGTTGAGAATAGGGTATAAATGTATAATTAAGTTTTCACCCACCTAACCCCACCCTCAATTTTTAATCTCGATTTTAGTATATTTGTATTTATTTTTTATTTATATTTTTATAAATAACGAATGTAACTTGGTAACCAATAGTTACGACAGTAATAATTATGAATATGGTAACTAAATAACTAATAGTAGTGATTTGAAATAATTGTTTACACTCCTGACGATACAATATCAGTACAGTACCCTGTTTTCAATAATTAAGTACTAAATTTGTTCTATTTGTGGTTGGGAGTATATGAGTACTCGTATATATGTAAGACGTAAGTAGGTGAACAATGGCAGCAAGACGCAAAGAGACTAATGTGAGCCGTCAAACAAATGGTACTACATATATGAGAAATAGAATACCGCAAAGAACAAATGAACAAATCCAATCCAATAATATTATAAATGTACGAGTATGAAGAACGACGATTATGGAGCAAAAACAAGCGCGCCGGCTCGTAGTGAACATAGAGCATTTACCGATAACGTCAACTAGTGCATCGAGCATTTATATCTAATGCGTTCCTTCGTCGGGCATTTAGGTATGAGCCAGATATCAAATAATACGCTTATTCGAAAGTGACGATTGGTGTTATGGATAAGGAATGTCCTCATTGTCACACGCTTAAATTAAAAAATTAGCCAGTTGGGATGTGTTGCGTGTCAGGAAAATTGCAAATACCAATAATTAGAACATCAATTGAACTATTGAAAGGCTTATTTATCGGTACGGATCCAAACACAAACCTGTTCCTGAAGTCCATTCGCACATTTAATCTATGCTTTCAATTGACATCTTTCGGCGCAACACAAATAGTCAACAATAAAGCGCCTAATGGTTAATAACTCAATTTAACATTCAAAATCAAAGGGCTAGTGTATCACAAAGTCGGCTCAATACTGCCAATGCCGGACGAACTACATACATTTTACAAATTTATTTCATGGATGAAGAGGACACATAAAGCGCACTCACAAATCGCATAAATTGCTACTATAATCTCAATTCACATAGTGCCAGGCGCATCATTGACGAGTTGGAAGAAATATTAAATGAGCACAATGTATAATTATAGATGTATAATTTATATATAAACCTAGTCATGGCAGGGATTTAATTAATGTATGGTAGGATTCCATTGAAAACTATACCCGGCCAAGACTGTCCCGTGTGAATTCGGGTAACTCAGCTTATATATAGACATTATACAATATAAGTATTCAGTTGCTGTTCTTACTTCTTAATGTTTATACAAAGCGAAAATCAAATGTTATACTTGAGTATTTCATTATAGATTTTAGGCACTCATGTTTTTCAAGTGCCCAATTTAAGTATTAGATAAGCTTAGTCCCTCCACTGTAGACCCTTCCCAAATCACACACTTATCATTATATATATATACATTATTCTGCACTGTATATCGTTTCATTTTCGCGACGATTTATATGATGCACCATATATTATAGGTTTATGTGAAATATCTCACAGTAATCGTTTGATGTAAGGAATAAATATTTTATACACGTTCTGTCTAAAAAAAATATCTATATTCATTAGAAGCAGAAACAGTCTAAATAGGCCCGGTGCAGTTTTACGACTGCGTATACCCATTATTAAATGTCCGACAACGATTTTTTTTTTTTAATCCGGATTAAGGCCAGTTGATATCGAACGAGATTTGACCCCGAGGGATCATTTTATGATGAATATTTTAAAAAAAAAGTTTCTTCATATGATAGGTCTATTATACGAACATGTATAAATATTTAAAAGTTGTATAATATATTTTACTTATTAAAATCAACATTTTAATAGCTTTACTGAGATCAGGTGTGAAAATCATTAACATCTATTGATTCTAATACCTAAAGGTGTTTATTACAATTCAGTGATTTCCAGTCTTTTTAGGAGGAGGTACCCTTCTTTAGATCAATTTTACTCATGGTGTCCCGCGTGAATACCACAAAGAACTTGCAGTATGCGGTAATAAATGAACACTATAGTTATAGTTATCTAACTCTAGTTATATATTCGTGGGCCAAGTTGCCACTTAAATGGGCTCATGGTGCTTCTGTGGCACTGTGGTACATAATATGGAAACCACTGGATTACAATATTACAGTAACGAAACAATATAATTTTATTTATTTTTGGCTTTATGTACACTAAATAAAGAAAATATAAAATAATAATTATTATTGCAATAAAATATTAATATAAATCTGCTTATAATATAATATATGTTGCATATTGAGAAATAATACGTTGCTGATTTATTGTTATATTATCAACGATATTCTATTATTATTTTCATAATTAATGTTGTTAATTATTTAACACTGTGTTATATAACACAATATTGTTATGTAAGATACCTATCTAATTTACTATAAAAATTTATAATTTTATACTTTTTACACGAAATAACTATGAGTAAAATTATACGAAATATTAATATTGGTAGCAGCTAGTATAGCACATTCAGTTTTGATAATATTCATGGTGTTATATATAATTATATAAACCCGGAGAAACACATCTTGCAAATTATAACCACAAAATAAGTGAAATTTATTCTGTGGTTTAACTATTAAACGTGACCGCTGATCGACGATCATGGTTTTCGTATATGGATTTTATACGAAACGCTACGCTAGAAAAACCAATAATTGGTTATTAAGATAGGTTTTATATTCGTATTCAATGACCTATATGGTTTTTGTTTATATCGAGAAATACGATCGTCATTTATATTTCCTTTCTGAACAATAAATTCTAGCTTCAAATTTCATTTAAATTTTTATTTTAGGTTTTTTTTTATGTATACTTACTGAATTTGTTACAAATAAACTCATAATTTATTTTAAACACTTTACTCATATACTTGTATTTTAGTATTTAAACAATATATATTGTATATTGACGTACGTCTGGAACTATTGTTTTCCACGTTTTATCGTTATTATGTATATTGAGTATTGACAGAATGTATGCTATTATCTATATGCTATTTATTTAAGCTGTTGTGTGGCGTAAAAAATAAAAATAAAATAATGTTCCGACTAAAAACCGTCTCGTTTATTCATAGCTTCTCATGTATATATAATAATACAAGAATATGTACAGTGTCGCCGACCGTTCCCGTTTGTTGGTTATATGCAATGAGCTTATGATAATTTACGATACCATCAATTATTTATACATACGTGCGTCTCCCGAAGAACATGAATGACAGCCGTAAGTACTTCGCCACCAGCGGCTATCCGTAAAAGAATCTCGTCCGTTTTTTGTTTTGTACAATTTTGCAATTATATATTATGCGAACGAGTTGGTTTTCATTTTTCCATAAAGTTATGCAAAATTCATATCAAAACATTATCTGCTTGTCAATTCAAGTATATTTTTTGTACTCATTGTTTTTTTACATATTCTATTGATAAAACACATATAGGTATACCTTTTATTCACATGTGCTGGGGTGTCCAAGTGGAAACCGTTTATTACTGCGTCCAGCTAAAGGCAAAAACCTTTTTTGTTAAAAACTGCTTATATGTGTTTATAATTCAACCCTGTTGTATATTCTTCTTGGAATATTAATAATAGTTTTGTTTTCCAGTCACATATAGGTTTACATAGTTGACCAATGCAATATAATACTACGACTGCCTCATATAATAATTTTTGGTTTTTAAAATTATAGTCCATTGTAAAAAATTACCCGTTTAAAAACTGTACGTATAGATGACATATAGTTATAGAAATTTGACTCACCTGTGGTCTGATAGTGTGTATATATAGTAATAATTGGATTTTAATGAATAAATTTATCATTGGAAAATTAAAATTAATAAAAGACCAATTAGTTATGTGATTTTAAATGTATAATTATTACAACTTAAGATAATTAAAATAAACAGTTCGCCATATATACAATATGCATACAAAATGATTCGTACGAGTATAACGTAAATCTAGGATGAATGTTAGAATACACTAGTGTAATTAGTACATTATTCATTTTTCAAACTGTACAAGTGTACAAGATACCTACTATTTTAATTTTTATCACGCCTATGTCCATACTCGTATTTCTTATAAAAATAGCAAATTTTTAAATTTCCAGAAAGCTACTTGTAATAATTATTTTCAATCTCAAAAATTAAAATAATTCAATACTTGGATGAATGAAAAATTATTGAGAAATAAACAAACTGTTTTATCTATTTTTTAAAACTATTTCTTCTGTTCTTTCCCTACTTTTTTGGTCCAAATTATGTGTTGGAGTGGTAAATTTAGGCCGGGGCATCCAAGGTATTTCCAACATTGAAAAAATATGTGATATATATATTTATTTTTTTATTTAAATAATATTTATGTTGAAAAGAATTTGATTTGAAATACGAAAAAAAATGAACATTGCCACAGCGGTATTATCATCTTACATACGTCATCAGTGGTTTGCATAATATATGATTATTATTTTATTTTATTTTTTTATCAACTATTTCAGTCACTATTTAGTATTTATTAATTAGTATTTTTATAACAATTTAATTTCAGTAATATTGAGAACCATTAAGGAATCACGTTACACGACTGTGTATTGAATATATATATATGTATTGTATATCTCACAAATCTCTAGGTATAAAACTCATGTAGTCTGACTTGAGATTAATAATGTTCATCATTGTATTTTGTATATGATTATTCAAAGTAAATAATAGTAATAATAAAATCAGTTCTCTTTAACAAAATAATATAAGGTATTATACTATCATTTGAAGACACAAAAGTTGATTACATTTATTACAAATAATGGAGGTAATAATAATTGTTAGAAACGAAATAAAGGAAAGGATTGAAATGGTTTGTATTTCAATAAAAATCCAAAAAATAAAACAAAATACAAACCGATTTAGCTTAATATTTCCCTAGATTCACTAGTCTGATACAGACTGTGTGTACACAAATCTCGACGTTATTTACCAACTTTTTGTACACCGAGTTTTACTTTTATGCATATTACACGCACATTGCTGATAAAGAGTAACGGTGTAAAAATAATGTACATAATATATAGGTACGTTGGAACGCGCGCTATAGATAAATATAACATTGCGTGTACATTATAATGTATAGGAAACGGGCATTTTCACATCCGATACTTATTTACTTGACGTGCGTCCGTCGTCCACTTCCACGCACGGAGAATAGTGCGCGCGTAGCACGCGGGTGTATATAATATAATTGATAAGAGATAAGACATCTCCAGGTACCAAGGTGTATGTGTATATCATGTTGACGTTGGCGAACTACTTTCATACGAATTACGAAAGATACGTTTAACGACTCGTTTCCTGCGGGGCAAATGTACAGTCGTATACTTGTGTGTATGTATGCGCGCGCGCGCGCGTGTGTGTGTGTGTGTGTGTGTGTGTACATATGAAATATACGGTATATAGGTATTGTTTTTAAAGTATAATTAGTGGCAATGCGATGTTTTACAGCAATCGCAATGAGCGCCGCCGATTCGTAATCTGGGCGTACATTAATGTGTATACAATGGCGTATCGTGTGTGTAGTATGTTTACGATTCGACATCGCGTAAATAGTTGTAGTTACACATAGTCGTAGTATTTCGCGGAAATACTGTGCTGTGAACTGTCCCGAGACGAAATCGCACGCGAGACAAGGAAAAAGACACCATTTTTTTTTTTTTTTTTAAACAAGTTTCCTCCGCAGGCTTATCAAATATTTTATAACACATGTCCGCACGCACGATTATGACGATTATGACAAAACCAAATATAATTTATATTTAAGGCCATACAGCAATATGTATAATCGTATATATCCAGGGCCGGATTTCTGTTTGAAATTTAAAGAGCAAAAAATGTATCTGTTTATAATCATCACTTTATGAGCGATCGAGAATTATTATTATATTTTCTAAATTTGTTGTGATTCAATATAGACATAAATTATTTATAATAATTAAAATACATCGTATTTTGTTAATGGCTAATCTCAATCATACAACAATAATAATTATTAGTTAACGAGTTCGAGCCACAGCTCATATATAGGGCCGCGAAATTTCCTTCGGTAGGTATAGTTCAGTAGAACTTGAATGGTATATACACTCAATTTTTGTTTTAGAGAGTGAATGAGGCCAATGAGGGTTCATGAAATTATTGAAAAATGTTTTTAAAAAATATATTTTTATAATACCAACAAATAAATTATTTCTTTAGTTTCTCAAAATCTAAAATGTTCATAAAAATGTATTTCGCATTGGCTCCGTGGATAGGCTTCTGTAGGGGTTGCCAATTTCTAATGTATACAATTGAATGTCTAAATTCAGCACTATATATACCGAATATCCTTATATTTATGTATATAAAAAATAGGCCTTTTTATGATCCAATTTTGTGATGAATTGTTTTATAATTTTTTTCACAGAGTTGTTCCAAATATTTCCTTGAATGTCGCTATGTCACCAGATTTTTAATTATTTCGTCTTAGGGAGGAGAGAAGAGAGAGGGATGTATTATATTTAGATACTACGGTTTTTCGGCAAAGTATTTCAATAATTTTACAATTTTAGTTATGTTGGTTAAAAGTTTAAAACTAATTATAGAAATAAAATTGTTACATGGGTAAACATAAAAACAAAATATCCCTACATGGAACCGCTAAAATCACGAGTAATAAATTTGGTCAGAAGGAAATTAAGGCTAACCAATCATGTCTAGGTTCTAAATAATTGTTGTTTTCATTAAAACCTATACCCCAGCGATGACTGTTCTGTAAGAAGTCGAGTTATTCATATGTTACAAGTTTTACTACATTTAGGTGCATATAATACCTATCTCATCAAATCTATATAGGTACCCTCCTCATAAAGGTTGCAATTTTACATTCTATCTAGGTTTATCTTTCGTCATGAATAAATATATATATAATATATATATAATATATAAATAAATGTTGAAAGACAATAAATTAGTAATCGCGAATACATGACGTACAGCATAACGTGTCAGTGTGCGTGTACCTGCATAAATATTATTATGAGTAGTGTATGTATGGATTTAGTTTCGTAATCGTTATTACCGTATTGTAACATTACGTAACGAGTGCTTTTTGTATTCGATCAGAAGGATTTATTATAGTACCTTCTTAAGGAATTTATCGTTAAATCTTAGCACAACTACACTGAACCGTTGGTTATTACCTGCCGGGAAATCTAGGCATAAAGTATATAATATGTATTATGTGTAAGGCCTTATATGTTCTTATCATTTTTACTTTTTATTGATACATTATAAATTTATAACCATTATGAATTGATCGCCGTCGTGGTCCACGAAGGAACACAACAATATAGAAAAAGTATAATAATAACGCCCAGGAATACACGTTGATGTTACAATAAAATATAACTATATTTTTACGTATAAAATCATAACTCCGTAGTAATGTACATGCTAATGCATAACCCCGCCGCAATACACCTGTTGTAAAATAATAATAAATATAAAGCGAACGCGTATAACGATGGTTATGTTCTTGAGCTATTAATTAAATTGTATATATATTATACCTAATAATAATATTATAGAAAACGAGTATTTCATTTTTTTTTCTTACGCATTATCCGCGGTACACAAGTGCGCGATTGCATTACGGTGCGTACATTATATATATACATATAATATGATATTATACATAGACAATATACAAGTATACATACATTATTATATGTACGTGTGCGCGAGCGGTAAAGGAAAATAGGGACGACGAAGACGACGGCCGGTAACCATGGTATATATACCGTGATGGGAGGGGATGCATTTTTTTTTCGTTAAGGTATAGCTCGTATATACGGTATAAACACACACTGATGCACACACATCGCGCACGTAAATATAATTTATAAGACGTTATGTGTAGCCTACTATACGCGTGTATATGTATATATATATATATATATATATATAAATTCATGCATGTAGGAGGATGTTACAAGTTTCCAATGGACAAACACGCTGCGCGACCGAGTGAAACGGAAAAGCTGCACGGGGAACACATTATAACATATACCAGGTATACACACGCTCGCGTCGGCGGCGTGCGCACGCGCTCCCCATGGGAGGTGGTATCGGATATAATATTATAGAGAGACTCGGTGGCTTCAGCAGGTTGTCTATCCGTCTATATACGCCATAACTACCGCTGCAATGACGCTAATTGCGCCGATATGTTCTGGTCTGGTTCATGCATATACATATATATATATATATATACAGGGGGGAACCACGGGTTCGTGGGTCTTCATGGTTCCCTTACTTTCCTGCAGTCGCGCTTCACGTGTCTTCTTCTTCTTCTCCGGCCTATACGTTCAGAGAAGTGCACGCAAGATACACGTATACGCACACACTGTGCAGTGCGACCAGCTCACGCGCGTGCTTGTGTTCCCCCCCCCCACCCACCCACCCACAGCGCACACGTTTCAAGCCGGCCCGCCTCGACAAACCACGTTTCTCGTATAAATTATAATGTAATAATGTGTTATAAAATATTATTTCGGTATGCATAGACTTTGACCAACGGAATAAGACTTGATGAACAAATTTAAATTTTCTTATACTACATAATATTATATTTAGACTTTTCTAAACTGTAATCACACAAATTGTAATACACTCCTAAGTCCTATACTTCCATATATATGATAATTGTGTTTATTTTTAATACCTATATATGTGTAGCACGAGTTTTGCTAAAAATATATGTCATCAAATACGAGTTATAATTATGAATATACCCATTATGATCAACTTTATAAACATAAAAAGGTGTTTTGAGTAGATATCTGAAATGTATATGTGTATATGCATGTACATGCATTATGTGGTTTTGGGCTCGTCCTGTATTGTTATAATCGTATAAGTCGATAAAATTAAAATGGACAAAACATTACAGCCTAAGACAATATAACGTCCACGCCATCAAACAAATTATTCAGTTTCAGATTATTTGTACCTGTTGTCACAATACTGTGATATGTTATTGCACTAAATATACGATTGCATTTCAGACAGGTTTGTTCTTCTGAACTGTAGGCACCCAACAGACCGCTTGGTAGCCGCAGGACTGATGACAGTTATACCTCGACGATGTAGGACACATAAGTTAGATAATATACATATTATAATGTGTATTGTGTTATATCATAACAGAAAATAAATCCCTCTTGGTTTGTAAATCCGATCTCGAGTCTGTCGTTTTGAATTTCACCGAATAGGGTGACATATGGGGGAGATTCTCTGCGCGCGGTCTCCTTCAAAATCCAACTGTTCCATCATATTTATTATATACCATGTATACCTGCAGGTTCGACAAACGAAATATTAGTTTGGGTTGTTAAGCATTTTTCATATCAAGTAATATAGTTGTTGTATAATGTTAAAAGCAGCGCTGTGAATGCACTAAAAAACTATTAAACATTCACCGAAAATTGACAAAATATACATAAAAATATAATGTTTTTGAAATTTTTAAAATACACACTCATTTTTCAAAAATATGCACAAAAAATACACTAAAAATTAATTTTTATCAATATTCATTTATTTGCTTTGATTGACTCTTCTTCGATGTTTTTCAATAGGTATATGTGTTAACATCTAGCTAAATACCCGACTAAAAATATAATAGTTTTATTAAACCTATACAAAAGAATTCATGCCAATTATTTAGACCAAATTGACCGAAGAAATATAAATATTAAGAAATTACGAAAACATGCATTTATATACCCTAATCCGTTCAAGCCATCAATTATGGATAAGGGCTGAAAAGGCAAAGTAAAAATTTGTTATACAATTTTTTATTATTTTATATAATTTAAAACTTTTTAAGTTAAATATAGAATATTAAATAGATATAAACGTTATGACATTATATTATAATTTATCGTTTTGGTGAAACGTTTGCATGTAGCATGGAAAACACATAGTACGTAGTGTTATTTTCACGTAGATGCCTTAGTGGAAAGCTATATAGCTCGTAAGTGTATTATAATAGTTTTGCTGGTTGTATTACTATATTTTCGTATTCTGATACTGATGTTCATTACTCATAAATATGACGTCTATTTTATCAATGCAAAAATAATTTAATTATGTATTTATTTTTAGAGCATTTATAAAATGCTTATAGATTATAATAATATAATATAATTAACGTAACGGATTAATACGTTGTTAATAATAATTGTATGTTCGTAGTGAAGTATACTTGGGTTAATTAATTATAATAGATATTTTATAGTCCAGTATAATTATAAATTATAATAATATATTATATGGACCTCAGAATAGATCGGATTAGTCAAATAAGTATAGCCCTAATTGACTAAGCCTTACTTATTTTATTGGTCTGGCTTTAGTGGTAATATTGGCAATTATTAATAAATAATAATATTAGTCAATATTGTACTAAACAGTTAGACAGATGAATTAAATGTAATTAGCTTGTAATTCTAATAAATGACAATTCACAATGTAAAACGTGATCATGGTCAAATGGTTATTAAATAGTTATACTTAAGCTGTATTTTATTATTAGATACATTATTATTGAAAACGACGCTTGAAAATAAGATTGTATAAATTAATTTGGATTTCCGCGTTTTATGAAAACAAAAAAATATATTACAATATACAGTTACTTTATTTATAGATATCGATGAAGAGGGTGTAGGTGACAAAACCAACACATCTCAATTTTCGTTATGATTATAGAAAATTTCCTGTCCCCCAGTTATAATTTAGAATTTTAGACCATTTGCACCTATTATATGAACATATAGTGTACGACGTTATCGATGTGCGCGCGTGTATTGACATTTGATGCACACGGCGATTGTACGCAACTGCACAGCTGCAGCAACGAGTTTATATAGGGGACAACGTGAATGTGTATGGTCATAATATTTTATATTCTCTTCCCTGCATGAACTTTATTTTCCCCCTGTGTATATGTGTTTGTTGTACAATACATTATATATTTTACTATTCTGATAAAGTCCAAAGCACGTCAGTGGTGCAGCTGGCAGCGTCATTGTGATAGTATTCGAGTTACAGATCGTGTTGCAGCGCAAAGCCGCAGCCGCTCACTCTAATTCCGATCTAGGGCGACAATACACATGCGACCTGGCAGTTTTTACAAGTATACACAGTATACAATAATATTCATACAGTATAAGCGTATACAATGTACCTCATACGCAACGCACCTACGTTATATACATGTATACGCGTGGCCCCGTAAAAATTACAATTTTTATTTTACATAAAAACACGATAAAGATAATTAGCAGGTGCTCATTAATAAGCCAGTCCTAACATAAATTATAATTTACTCGTATCCTGCATACCGCAATATCGTCTTCGAGTGTTTGTTATTTAATTCAATTGAAAGGATCACGGTTTGCGTAAAAAAAAATAATGAACGAAATATTAATTATTTGATATTATTTTTGTAATTGTTTTACCTTTAAATAATACGCCTCTTAAAGTATAACGTCTGAATATTACTTAAATCAATGTCTCAGATGATAGTCTCAGAGATGGTAATAACGATGATAGAGAGAGAGAGAGAGAGAGAGAGAGAGAGATACGTACGTTTTGCCTCCCGAAATATTTCATTTTAGTATGTTTGATTGAAGTTATTATAGGTACTAGGTAGTCGTATTGTTATTACACATACTATATATTAAAGTGTCGGAACAAAATGGTATCCGTCGTATATGTATAGCATTTTATCTATTTTGTAAATACAAACAGTTGTCTACAGGATATTTAAATATTGATATTAGCAGTGACAATTTTTTATGGACTAAATAAATATACATTATATACAGGTAGGTATACAGGTATCTACAAATTGTACCTATAAAGAGATATGAGCGTGGCCCTCCCAAACGAAAATTCTGACTATACCGTATTAAACTGTATCTGATGGCAGTATACAGTATGTGTGGCTATGTATAATATGTCGGTACCAATATTTGTGGTATCCTGGCGTATGTTATCGGGGAGTAAATAGTGACTCATGCATACATACATACATACATACATAGGTAATGTCTATATATTATCGGGGAGCCATTGTTGAAGTGTCAATAAAATGTGAAAAAAATAATGAAATGTAGGTACGTCAGTACGTGGTATTCGATGAAATTAAAAACCAATGGAATCGAGAATTTATGTACGCAATCAAGACCAATAAAAATCAAGTAGAGATAAATCTACTGAAAAATGTTTCACGTTTAACTATTTTGTTGATTTTATTATCATGCAATATTCTGCTCCAATCACTGCTGTGGAAAAAAATATATTATTACACATAGGTACGAAATGCGTTATACGTATCGGTGTATATTATATGGCATATGAGTATCGTTTAGAATTGAAATATACACTCTAAAGTCTCTTTAAACGACTAAGCTATATAAAATGTATAATGCTCAACTACTCAAAAACAAAACCAAATTTTATAGCTTATAATGAATATTCAGTTAAAAAAATCAAAATTTGATCTCACAAATTTTACTCAACAAATACGATTTTACCTACATACCTGTTTGGAGACGTATACCTTTTATTAAATTGTCATATATTATATATAAATATGATTTTAAATACATATATTGAAACCGCTTTTAATATTTAATTGTTTTTTTTTTTAAGTGGTTACAGGCCACAGTCTAGATCGAATTTTGGGTAATTTGAATTAAGTATGTATTTTAAAAACAGGAATTGGTACAACAACTAAGTACTATAACAATAAACCCTCACAGAAAAAAGACAAAACATGAAATACCTATTTTCGACTAGGATTTTGTAAGCAACCAGACTGTATATTAACCATAAAGGCATATACATTTAATAGTTAATTTGTATTTTATTATTATTGGAATTATATATATATAACACAAAATACAATATAGTACATACTAGAGACTAGAGGGGTGTAATGAATGACTGATGCACAGTTTTATCTATTTTCATATTAAATGTTCCTGCTTATATTACGGTGATTTCCAACAAAAGCATCGCAGCAAAGTTTTCAAATTTTATTTCCCATACATAGTCACGGGTCATCACGTTAAATGAATCACCCTGTATGGGCTGTATGTATTATATTATATCATGCGTACCTGTACGAATGCCGCTGTCACCATTTATGCGATCAACAAGTTATTTCCGGAAGTCATTTCACGTTCTTTCGCCCGCACATTATATACGCAGATGGGTATGCAACTACACTCTAATATTAAATGCACGTACATAGAGTTATCGTAAATTCAAAAAAAGTTTTAACTTTACTCAAAGAGAAGAAATAAAACACATAAAGACCTTGAAGTAACGGATAGTACACACAGGTATAATAGTGTATCGCGTGTGCGTGTGTGTGTGTGTGTGTTTAAAATATATATTTTAGTTCTAGATAATATCTGTTCAGTTCACGTTGACGAAGACGTTCCATTTCGTGCACAATATTATTGTTATGTTTCGTCATAATAAAATAATAATATTATTCATGGAG
The DNA here is from genome assembly GCA_025469195.1 of Chaitophorus viminalis. Lineage (NCBI taxonomy): Eukaryota > Metazoa > Arthropoda > Insecta > Hemiptera > Aphididae > Chaitophorus > Chaitophorus viminalis. The sequence goes on from JAIPRK010000113.1 coordinate 369,194, forward strand.
CGTTTCTGCCGTTGAATCGTGTTTCATCTTTCATACTCGTTTTATATTTTTATTGTCTCCCCCATTATTCTAATGGTAATTGTAACATTATATTCATTTTATTTCGTGTACGATTTCCATATATGTTTGAAAAAAGTTTTTTTTTTATTTCATTCTCAAGAACAATATAAAACTGGAATTGCCGGATGTATGTTCGCAGTCCTGCTTTTGTTATTGACACTTTTTATAGGATAATCTTGTTTATAATAATGTAATAATATATTTATATGTACATATAATATTATATTGTATATACTATTATACCGTTGTTTGTTGCTACTATGTATAAATGTACCCCGAAAAAAACCGACTGTGGTCGTAACGGTTTCTTATTTCGTTAACACGTCAAATGGATATAAACAAATTAATTTTTATACCGTACACATATTATCTTGTATGTATATATTATATTATAATATGTAACTACTAGTTTTCTTTTTTAAGCAATTTATCCTTTGCGGATTCTAATATCATATATTTATAATCTTTAAAAATTAAATTAAATTTCTTAAGTAGTATATTGGTTCAACAACCAGTCGAATCATGATGATTCAAATATCGATAGCTCAAAATCCTCGATAAAGTAGATATAGAAATCGTACACCCAACTAATATGTAGATCATTTATATGCCGACACACGTAGAAAAAATAATGTTTAAACTTAACGATAGGTACCTATGTAGGTTCTTAGAATTATATACATAGAACTATAACGCAATGATACAGAAGTGTGAATTTTGTCTATATATGTTCCAGTTCGCAGCGCTATAATTATAATAATTAAATAATTCAGTTTAATAATAATAATGATAATACATTAATTTTTTAATTAATTTTATTTTTATTTACGAATTAATTTTGTTCAAAAAAAAAAAAAAAATACTAGTTTTCGTTTTACGACGCCGCGGAAATGTTGGTAATAAACTGCGTGGGCCGAAATGTGTTTTTAATTCACATGGATTAGAATTAAAAATTTCCCTCTTCTACTCTCTCACCGTCAATTCTGTGTTATTCATACAAGAGTAATGTAATTGCTTCATTAATTGGTTACGGCTAAATTGAATACGAATTTTAATGCATATTTAGTTAACGCGATTTCACAACTAACTCGTCAAACGTGTTTGTATAAGAATGCATACAACGTGAATGCATGCATATTGCATACTGATAGCGCTATCTATGTACTTATATACCATTTAAAAACAAACAATTATTCTTAAGTTTTTATTTTTCAATATTTGAATATTTTATTAAAAAGTCGGATTCACCTAATCATTGTATGGAATGCTCATTATTCATTTTTAATGCGAATTCCAACAAGTTCATTAAATTCAAACCAAAAATTGTTTAAAGAACATTTCATACGAGTGCACGATGTTTAAAACTTAAGAAGATTAACTTACTATTGTCTAATCGTTAACTTTATTATGTATAGGTACCTGGTTTTATACAAATAAGTAGTTGTTTTAATTTTATTGCACTGTTGGTCAGCAGCCATGTCTTAAATATTTGTTTTACATAAATCTACAAGTTATATAAAAAAATTGATTCTGGATTCTGAAAATAATAAATTGTACAAGAATCAATAATAATAAAAAAATTTAAAATGAAATGCAGTTTTAAGTAACGTCTTAATAAATTTCCAGAAATTATAATGTTGTTCACTTTCGCGTTCAATTCAAAAGAAACGAGAAACATTCACAATTTTTTTCTTACACACCTAAAACACCATCTACTCGTGACGGTAAAAAATGTTGTAGGATACCGAGCAAATACGTACCTATCATAAAACTAGTTAATATTTTAAAATATGTCAACTATAATTCGACGTACATTTTAAATTATATTTTAGTGCCCAAAAGGCCATAAATAAATATTAAAATTTCACCTAGAAAATATAGTTGAACACAATAAATGGTTAAAATATTGGAGCTAAACAACACTAATCAAATGTAAAATATTTCGCTAAATTAATTGCTATTGACTGTATTATTTTATATTTTTTAAATGTAATTCGTATGTTGTTTATTATATTTGTTAATAACATCCTGCAAAATAAGCAAATATATAGTTATCGGTTTTTCGGCGAAGAATTTGAATAATCTTACAATTTTTTTTCATAAAAGCTCTACAACTTAGAATTTGGTATATCAAAAGGTTTTGAATTAAGTTGTAGATATCATGAATTAAGTTTAACTATAAAAATTAAATTACATGGCTATTTTTACAATGTTATAAGAAGTATGTGATCCGTTAAAACCATTAAAAGGAATAGAAGGTATTACGATGGTAAATGGAAAAAATACCCTTAGTCGGAACCACTGAAACTACGGGTATATCTGGTTAGAAAGAAATTAAGAATAACCAACTATGGCTGGGCTCTAAATAATATGCAATATGTTAAGAAATTTCCATTAAAAACTATGCTCCGGTTAAAACTGTTCCATGTGAAGTCGGGTTATTCAGCTAGTATTAAATATGGTTGCGATAATTTTTATACTTGCGATTTGATTTATAGTTTTTATCTTCATCATTGCTTTTAGTCGTGTATAGCATAATTCATGAATCTAAATGATCATTCCTACATTCATGGAACGCATAATTATTAACAATAATAAAATTAATAAATCTACAAAATGCTCCATTATTAAAAAAAAAAATTATCTATGTGATCAATTGTAATATACGGTAAAAATAATATGTAACATTTATATCGAAGAAGAGAGATCGACAGTATATAAGACTTAAAAATCAGACTAATTCAATTTAAATTAATAACAATAAAATAATAAGTGCTTAATAATTATTACCTGTGTGTAGTGCATATCAATGTACCATGTATTAATGTAATCATGTATCATACTTAAATAGATCATTTTATTAATACGACTCTATTATAGAAGGATATAAAAAAACATTTTTAGATTCTGCATCTATACTGTTACAATACTATACTGTACTATGACTTGTTACAAGTATGGATGGGGTTTTTCTAATTCGGCATTGGTTTAATTCTATGATGAATAAAATATTCAAACAATTTAGTTTAAATACATTGTAATATAAATTCTTCTGTACATAAATTACTTAGTTTGTATATGGTTTAAAATTTAAATATTTAATTAACAAAAACAAATGAATGTTGAGTTCTATCACTGGATAGCCTCCTTCCTCAACTGTTTCATGTTATGATATTTATTGTATATTCAAATTTGCTTATTATGCCTGGTTACATAAATTGTAAATATTCTTTAAAAAATAAAAAATAAAAATTTAAACTCTCTGTATAATAACTATTAAGATAATTCATAGATTCTCGAATTTTTCATTTAATCTAATTTATAAATTTTAATAGTATTAAAACAGTTGAATTGTTACTTTTTTCAATATTGTTTGTATGGTTGGATGACAGTAGTTTCTCATGATTTATAATTATTATTTAATTGTGATTACTGTTATTACACATTACATCCAATATAATTAAGAAAATTAAAATAAATTATAGTTGATTTGCAACGCAAAAACATATCTCTTAAATATATAGTGGTTTTTATTTGTTTGTTACAACGTTAACTTCGTCGATATATATATAGATATATATAGAGAGCTATAAATATCCTTTTTTTTCTGCCGAATCCAAATTTTAAGTATATTTAAGAAGAAGCTTCGTGTCCAACTTTCACCACTATGCGAGGAGCTTTTGCTATTGGTCATCCTATATCAAACGAAATCGTTAAACTAAAGATTGGACATTATAAATAGAAGCAAGCGCTTTAGATTCGGCCAATCAAGGAGACGTCAAGTACTCTGTATTATTCACGAGTATAATATACAAGTGTTACAAATCGTACAAATAAAATAGTCAGGCAACTTGACACATTTTATTGATAAATAAAGGGTACACATTTAAATTACAATAATAAGTGAGGAGCCCGACGCTTTGGCACCTCACAGGTCGCGATCACATTACACACACACTACTACTATTCTCTCTCTAAAAAAACGCTAATATAAACATTTAGCGAAAATTTCAAGTGTGCGTTTTTTGGTTTTTGAGTTAGAGTATTTTAAAAAAATGTAAATTGTCAAAACGTGGTTTTGCATAAAATTTCTCGTTTTTTCGTAATTGTTTTATAGTTTTCTTTGATGCTTTTGTAAATGATTGAAAAAGTTTGATTTTTGACTTGCCTAAGTACCATCTAAATTTACTTTCTTTTCAGAAAAGTTGCTGCTTAAGAAAATCGAATCATTTTTACTGCCCAAAAACGTGACGACAAACACGAAAATAAAAAAAATAAAATAAAATAAAAATAAAAACACACATCATTGTAAAACCAATGGATTCCATCACTCCGTTCAGAATCTAAAAGAATGAACTTTTAAAATATTTGCAAATACCAATTAACTAGTGCCTATACGAATATAATATATAAATGTTTGTTAACAAATATGTTTTGCTAATGAATAATTATTTCACTAAATAACATTAATTTTGATTTGTAAATTATATTTTAGATGTAAATTTATTATTCATCAGCATGTTCATTGAACTTTGGTACGCTGATAAGTGATAATACAATATATCACTATACGCACGAAATAGGCATACCTCATACATGTGGAAAACTTGTAGTTTATTATATCATCAATACATTCGATTAAACAAATATCCACATATCCTCTCCATAGACCACGACGTTTTGCCACTCATAAAACGTACAAAAAAGTTTTATGGTTAAATTATACATTTTGAAGTGTAATATTCAAACTTATATTGTTTCGTCGTTAAAAATTATCAGTTAACATTTCAATTATTCGACAGAACGTAGTGATATAATAATTTATAACAACAACATTCACTTAAACATCCAAAATCGTCAAAAATGCCAATCCACTTATCCGGACCAAAACTATTAATAGATAATAAAACAATTTCAAATGATATTCTGCATCAATTGGAAAACAACAAAGGTCTTTTTGGAGTAAGAAACATGATATGGTTCCACATAGCTAGGTATTGAAATTGTGTTCAAAAGTTTGTCTTTTTTCGTTATACAGATCGATTGTTACACCGGAAAAGAGTATAATTATCCGCAATTGAAAAAAGATGTTTTTGCAATGGCTGCTGCATTTCAAAAAGCTGAATTGGGGCATGGAGACATCGTAATGATCTTGGACTATTCTTCATATGAAGGACAAGTGATTTTATTAGCAGGCCATTTAGTCAAGGCAGTTATAGCTCCAGTATTCAACAGTTTTAAAATGGGTAATTATTACACGTACTCTAAGGGCCAGTTGTACCGTTCTATGGTTAAGCATTGATTATCAAATCAACGATCAAATACCAATCAATTTTTAGTTGCTTTTCATTTAATATTGGTACTAATTCATATTTTATCACAGAATTATAGATAATAATGTTTAATCTATTTGATTATTTGATAATTATATTATATTTCATTTAAATTGTGTATTTTACATGTTGACATTATTTTCTTTACAAACATTGTATTATAATTATTAAATAGTTACAAACATATAAAACTTCTTATTATAAACACTATAATTAATAAATGAACTATCAATTTTACGGCTACCGAAGATGTAGTATTAAACTATTAATTACATTAATATTGGTGAATCGTACTGTACTTTTAGACAATCGATATCTGTCAAATATTCGTCATCTCTTTAATATTTTTAATTTTCTCTTTGGCAATATGTAAAATGATCTGCTCGATATCTAAAGATTCTTTGATGTCGAGGAAAAGCTAGTCACAACCATGCTGTTATCTTTGATATTAAAACTAGAATTAAAAAAATATGACGATAAATAAAACAATAACATTTTATTTAAAATTCAGAATATAATTAAAATTTAACAAAACGTAAAATTACATTTGCATTTGAATTGAAATTTTAAATGTCAATAATAATATACTTACAAACAAAAGATATAATTGATAAGAATTATAAAAACTATAAAATGAACGAAAAAATGTTGGTCAAATAGTTACAACAGTTTATTGACCATTATTGGATAGTTAACTGAACACTCGTTTTATCATTATTGATCAAGCATTTGACATCTAAAAACTGTGAAAAAAACTGTTTAACATCTAAATGTATTGATTACTGATTCAAACTGAAATAAGCCTACAACATATTATTTTGTGTTGAGCTGACCACACATACGGATTATCGGTTAAAGCATTCAGCACTTTATAACTTAAAAATTATAATATATTTTGTTTTTTTGAATTTTTTTATATAAATTATAAATATGTATTCGACGGAGAAATTAATTTCGGTAGTCCAGAACTATCCTTATCTATGGGACATGAGTTCTAAAGACTATAGTGATAGAGACTTGAAAAATGCATGTTGGATGAAGGTAGCGGAGGCAGTTTATTCTACAAATTGGAATAATTTTTTAACCCAACAAAAAGAAGAATAAGGTAAATAATTAAGTACTTAATAAGGTACTTAATTATAATTAAGTAGTATAGTAATATAGTAGTATCAGTGCCGTAGACGGGAATTTTATGATTTATTTATTTTATTATTTTTTATTATTTTTATTTATTTTATTAATTTATATCATTATGACATCTATTTAACTCCACATTTTAATAAAAGTCATTCTGGACATCAGTTTGTAAAATTATAATTGGGGTACGCAAAAAACAAAAATAGTAAAAGATCTCTTTCCCCCTACGAACCCCCCCCCCCCCAATTTGAGCACTGGTAGTATAGTAATATATAATTATATTGTTTTATATTATGATAGTACTTTATTCTCAAATTAGTTTTAACATATTATTATATATAGGTAATAACAAACTCTTTATCATAAGTTATGACAAATAAAAATACAATTTCACTAATTTTATTTAAAAAAGAATATTTAGAAAATAGTTAATCAAAGTTTGAATAATAACTATAGTGTACGCACATTTGTCATAATTTAAATTGTTGTTCTATATTGAAATGGCACAGCTCTTTCATTTATAAAATAATTCGCAAAAAACCAGTCAGAATATAGCCTGATATTTAAAATAACAATATTTTAAACTAAAATATTTGCCACACTTTTTAAATCGGCAACCGATAAACCGCGTAGTGTGGTCAGTTTTCGAGATAGCGGTTTATCGGTACTGTATTAATCGGCAACCGACAAGCATAATGTGATCCGGCACTAAAAGTCAAGGTTTATAGATAATTATCTATAAACCTTGCTTAAAAAGTTGAATAGGTTTTAGGCAGTGATGGTTCTAGGGGTTACCAAAAGTAATAATTTATATTGGTTGTCACTGTATCCATGGCTTAAAAAAATTAAGAATAAATACGTAATGATAATCTTATAGTAAATTACTATCAGAGTCCCTCACAAAACAAAAATGCCCAGGGCTTCAAAATATGTAACATCGTCACTGGTTTTAGGTTATTACTAGTATATGGCTCCGGCAAGCTCAAAATAAATAATAAATAAATAACAATGATATAAAACTACAACAATAATAACAACATTTAATTAAAGCTATTAGTATTATGTTTCTGTTGTTGGTTTTGGGTTAACTACCATTTGATAGTACTTCGACTAATTAAAATTATTAAATATAATGTTATATTTTCAGATTATCTAGAAGTAATTATTAGTAAATGTAAGCCAGATGTATTATTTTGTAATTGTAACTCCAACATGGATAAATTACCACACTTGGTGAATAGCATTGCTCATCAACCAAAGCTTAAAATTTCTACAACAATATACGATGGATTTACTACTTTTTCCCGTATAATAGCAGCTGATGCTAATTTATTTGAACCCCCTAAGAACCCTTTAAAGGAAAATGATCTATGCGTTATTAATCATTCGAGCGGTACCACTGGAATTCCAAATGGAACTTTGTTGTCTCACGATTCTATCAAATCTTGTTCAATGAAACGTAGTTTGTAAGTATTCCCTAATCAGCTCACCATATAGAAATCAAGTAAATATAATTGAATTTATAAAACAATTTTGCTATTCATTAGGTGTTTTCTTAAAGAACCGGTTGAAAACATGTTTATGATCACTACTTCCATGGGTTCCAGTTCTGGATTGAAATTTCTTTTGCTAGCAATTAGAATTGGAAAGCCTAGATTGTTTTTTTCAAAGTTGCCTACCGCTGAACAAATACTCTATTCAATAGATAAATATAAAGTAAGTGAAACAATTGTATTCGATTCAAACGGAACAATTCTCGAAATTTAATTTCATATTTTCATTAAATAAAAAATTAATTTTTTTTCAATTTTAAAAAAGTCTCTTCAGCGTTCTTCTTATAAATGAAGGTTCAAGTACTTGTGTGTTATCACTGTGCCTTCATCTTGCAAATTAGGTTGGTCTAATAAATTTCCTTTATGATTTACTCTATACAATACGATATGCATTCGAACCGACCACGGTAACGAATACATTATGTTCAAGTGTAAGATCACATTAACTTAGACAATACTGTACTATTTCACAACTGATTTCGATAACAAGTATTATATTATGAGATGTAAGTATATAGCACTGTTTTGGTACCTTTGGGCTGACCAGTGATCCCGTATTAAGAGACTAAGACATAATAACTGGGGGGGGGGGTTGTGAGTTTGTGACCTATTACCCCTCGGACAAGCGTCCTGAGGAAGGTTGGCCAAGAACCTGATACATGCTATCGGATCAAGACAGATAAATCGTTAAAGCGCTATAGCGATAACTGGTAAGTTTAGCGAATATAGGATGCCGCGACAAGGCGCTGCAAAGAAAAGGTACTTTAGTCTTTAACTAATTAAATACCTACTTTGATTAGATTTAGATAATAATTTAAACTCATTTGAGTGAAGATTATGTCAATTTTAAAATGATGTTTAAATAATATAACTAGAATAAAGTACTATAGAGCAACTACTTTTTAGTTTTATTTGATTGATTTTCTATAATAAATTGTAAAAAAAAGCTATAAAATCATATGTTAGGTATTTCAAAATCCAAATTTGCATTTCAATGGTGCGTGTTTTTTTTGATAAAATATGCGTTTTCATGTTTTATAATATTCAATGTAGTTGGTATAATGGTATCTATTAAAATACAAAAGATTTAAGTTCAATTTCTTACCTATATTCATACGCCATAGGCGTAAATAGTGTTTTTTTTTTTTTTGTCATTTTGCGAAGCTCAGGTCTACTCGTATTATATATTTATATGTATTGAAATCATTAGTTGAGAGAGGGGGCTATTGTAATTCTAAGCTATTATACTAAGCCCCCTCCTCCTTATTTGGGTCAGTGCTTATATTTATCTCATTATGTGTTATAAATATTTTTATACTTCACAGTTTTTATCAATAATACGTAATATTAATGTTATAATAATTCTATGTAAATAATGATAAAATATAATAAATAAATATTGTCGATTCATTTATTTTGTATTTTATTATAAAGCCACGTTCACACTAGAAAAATTTTACGTTGCTTGTTGTATTCGGCACAAATTTGTTCGTGCGGCACTAAATGTATGCGTCTGTGGACGTGTTCACCGCTAATAGCGCACATGAATATTTTTGGCGCATTCCACACACACGATCTGTGTACTGTGGGTCGTGGGTTTTTTGCCCCGCAAAAATTATTTACTCCAAATCCCATATTTGACATACAGTATAAATTTTTACTAGTGTGGACGCGGCTTCATATAATGCTGGATGGAGGTTGCACTTTTATTTTTTTACAGCCCACATTTTTATGGACAACGGTAGTGTTCTCCTATAAAATGATGTCCTGCCAGATTTCGAATGATAACAAATACAACATTAATAGTCTTACAAAATTCATAGTCTCCGGAACTCTGATGCCATTAAAATTAAAAAAGATAATTACTAAAAATTTACTACAAAATAGAATAAACATTCAATCATGTTATGGAAGTTCTGAACAAGGAATTATGACCCAATGGCTATCGGATTCGGATTTCAATACTACTAAAGATGGATCAGTTGGAAAGCCAGCTCCTGGTACAAAACTCAAAGTATGTTGACTAAACACATTAGCATATCGATAATGGATATACAGTGGAACCTATTTTTAAGGATCTCTATATTTAGATTTATTATATGTATACACATGAAACGAATTTTTCATAAGACCCTAAGATTTTCATTATGAAACGTTTTTATTTAAACGAAATAATTTGCAATTACATTATTCACAATACATGTTAAACTATTTTATATCACAGAGTATACAGTTATACAGTAATAATCTTAGGCAAAAAAATTAACGAGCAACATATGATGAATTATAAATCATATAGGCATGCACGGGTAATAAGTATAATGACTAATGAGCAATGATTAATGGCTTTGATTATAAATATTAACATTTATTTATTAATATTTAAAATCAATATTAATGGCTAATGTGTATGGGCATTCATACTACCCCATAGCATAATATAGCGTACTAATATTTTCTAATTATTGCTGTAAATCACTTTTAAATTTATATTGAATGCATTATTAATTTAGATTATTCAATTAAAATTAAATTTGATGATTTTTTTTTTTTCAAAGATCCTTTAAGTTCTATAATAGAAGTTCAACTTTATATGTATAATACAGTTGACATTTTCTATGTTCATTATCCATTTATCACATGTTGTATGGACAATAGCATTTTATTTTAGGTCCTTTCTTAATGACTAGATTTTTTAAGACGCAAGGTCAAAAGATAATGGAAAACATTTAAAAAATTCGATCTCAATAATCTTCACATACTGGTTCACTGTGAATTCCATGGGCCTCTTTTTATTTTTATCTTTACTATATAGCTGTCATAAAACATATGATATTATTAAGACACTATTTCTTCAGCACATGATGTGAGAACAATAAAATTAACTAACAATCGCCTTAACATACAACATGTTATACGTTTTAGATTTCTTGTTTAAAAACTGGACTAAGTATGGGCCCCAACATTGAAGGTGAAATACGCGTAAAGTCAATGTACGATATGTATGGCTACATAAACGATTTTCAAAAAACAATTAAATCATACGATGACGAGGGATGGTTTAAGACCGGTGATATTGGTTACTATACAAACGACAATTATTTATACATTGTCGGGCGGATCAAAGATGTTTTGAATTATAACAATCGTAGGGTATGATATAGATACTTTGTATTCATACATAAGTTATTAGTTCATTACCTATATAAATTACTTAATCAAACGGTATTTGTTTAGATTTCACCGGTTGACATCGAAACTGTTTTGCTTAGTCATATTGCTGTACTTGATGCTGGGGTGACGGGTAAAGACAGTGATCTAGGTGATTTATTAATAGGAGTAGTCAAATTAAAACAAGATGTAAAAATTGAATCTGATCAACTAGTATCCTATGTTAATGGTACGTAAAAGTATTTAAAATGTTATGACGTTGTTAAAATATGATGATAAATTTAATTTTCAGATAGGGTTGACTACTACGAAAAACTCCTCGGTGGTGTGATATTTGTAGATCACTTGCCTAGGACCCCGTCCGGTAAATTACAACGAGGAGAACTTAAGAAGTTGGTAAATTAATATTGAAAAGACACTAATTATAAAGCGTCAATGATTTAATAATATTTAATTGGCAGTTAAATTAGACATGGTGAAATGGATTATCAAGACAGTTCATTATATAATAAAAAAAAATTATAATAGAAATTATTATACTCTCTTTATTGTAATTATTTTTTTTTCTAGCACTTAGACTCATAATTATCTTAATCGTACTTGAAAATGAAAAAATATGTCAGTTGCAAAATATTTAAATTTATCATAAATTTTAAAATATATATTACAGATTCGTTATACCTTATACATACCTACAATTTACAAACTATTACGTAAAATGGCTGCAAGTGGGCTAGAGGCCACACTCTCTAAGCCCGTGTTTTTCTAAAAAATTGTGTATTATTAAAACAAAATAAATATAAGACTATATTATGCAATCTTGACTATTATAGACATTTTGTACAAGTGTGTCCATGTACCTACACCTAGTATACCAACTATCAAAAAATACTATTAAGTAGATATAATTAATAAACTATAATATAAAATGTACTATACTATTTTAAAAATTAAAATTATATTATTTTTAAATTATTTAAAACACTTATTGTATAGCACAGATTTTTATATGGATTACGGGAATACCAAAATACTTGATGAATAAAAGAGGACTTGAAGATGTTGGAAGTAAGATATGCAGAAGAAAGGGCAAAGGATAGAGAAGAATAAAAGCAAGTAGATGTTGTGGCGATGGGCCTAAAAAGCTTGTAAAAAGCCAAAGAAAAAGTACAATTATTATTAAATAAAACACAAAATTGGTTAGACCTAAACATTATCAGGAAATTTTCATAAATGATTTATAATATATTAAATTTGTAAAAAAAACTGTAAGTACCCATATTTTTTAGGTGAGGTATCTTAGTATCTATTATAGACCTTAGATATATTTCTGTTTCAACTCCCTGGGCACGCCTAGGTTTTTATGCGTAGGTTTAAGAAATGCAATTAATAATTTAAAAATATTAATTGGAGCAAAAATACTTGGATATTTTAATATTTAAAATATACAACTGTATAAATCATTCAGTGTGCTTGATAATTAAGCACCCCCTTTCTTGAGTGACCCTTAATTCGCCCCCCCCCCCATGAATTCAAGTAATATACGCCACTGACTCAGAAAGTATGGCCATTGTTCATACTATAAATAAAACATTTACAACATTTTTGTTTTTATTTTTTGTCACACCACAAAAAAATAATAATCGTAGCAGACACTAGAAATTTTCATTGAATGCTTACATCACCCTATTTGATATAATCTAGAAATGGTATAAATTTTAAAAGATATCAAGTTTTGTTTTAGTTATTTATAGATAACTATATTTGAAAACCGCATGTTTTCTAGATATTTTTCGTACAAATTCGATAAAATTATTTAGGTTTGACAAAAAGTATTAAAAATGCTGTACAAAAGGTCTCATACTGGTTCATGAAAAAAAATATACTTTACGTTATTATCGTATTTTATGAGTGTCTAAATATTAAATTTTGATAAAACTTGCCAAAAATCACAAAAACATAGGTCGGTGGTATTTTAAAATTATACTTTGCGCGGCCAAAACTGCGAACAAACGTTGGATTCGATAACTGATAAAGTGATAAGTGACGACGACGGACGAGTTACGAGCCCAACATCTAGTCAATCGTTTCCCGCCATTTCAATTGTTTACCATGACTACTGTGTGTGGTAGTGGGAATCAGCTTACGCGGGAGGCGCGACTCAACAACTGTGCAAACGCAATACGCAAAGGCTAACACTGGAAGTCTTCAAACGTGCGCGACATTCATCCTTAGCAGGTTACAGGTGGCCGTTTGCCTCTCTTTATAATTCCAATTCTCACTCTTGATGTAAGTCCGTCACGGACTCACGAATAATTTCTGTTTTGTTGTTCAGTACTGCGTAACGCGTGTTGATTGACGAGCTTTCGGAGAACACGACGCTAGTAAAATGTCTGACGTGAGTGGTCGATCATGTTGTGGTTTAGTTATCTCGATTACGGCTAGTATTATTAATCTTTGCATTTCAATATTTAGAGAGATTCCAGTAGTCCCGTACCTTTCGAGCCGTTTATGCAAGATGGTCCTGACACTTCGCCGGTGCGAAATCTAGACGATGAGGTATTGAGCGAAGCTGACGTACTGAGTCTGAGTCAATTTGACGATCCAGAAGAAGAAGATGGAGAAGAACTATTTGGCGATAACTTAGAAAGGTGAGTTATACAATTTGTCTTGGGCCGGTTGCACCGTAATAATTAATTGTTTTGTTGAACAGGGACTATCGTCCAATACCTGCTCTTGATCGCTATGATGGTGATGTATTGGATGAAGATGACTATGAAAATATGAGTCCAGGCACAAGAGCTGCAGCAGAAAGGGAATTACAAAGACGTGATTTAGAAGAAGGAACTGGTCGAAGAGATGCTGATGACATACTTTATGGTTTGTATAACTTGATATTATTAAACTGTATCCATGTAAATATTTTAGTTTTCTGTTTAAAATTCAAATATAAATATGACTGTTGTTGAAATAAGCAAATCATATTACTAAGATTAGTTGGTAGTCGCAATAACCCAAAATTACCATTTTATCTTTCATATTTTATTCAGATGAACATGATGACGACGAGGCATCAAGAAAAAAACGACGAATGGCTGAAAGAGCTGCTACTGGTTTTATTGTTGATGACGACCAAGATGAAGAAGTATAAACTTATTAATCGGGTATATTTTATGGGACATTTTGGCAATGTTATATATTTTATCATAAATACTTTTGTTTAAATATATATTATAAGGCAGCGTTTCTTAACTATGGGGTTCATAGATTGAATTGTTTCATAACATACAAAAGTAATATTAATATTAACAATAATATGCAGTTGATTAAATGTTGATATCTAATCATTAAAACAGACACTCAACTGCTAATGGAAATCTCAATGACCTAAAACATAACGTTAACCTACCTTTAACAAATTTAAATTATTACACATGGTATTTATAAATTTATATTTAAAATGGTATACCTATTTCATTTGGTTAATGATAGGATATTTTTATTTTTCAAATTTGTACCTAATAAATATGGGGAGAGGGAGGATCATGAATTGATAGACCATATTTTATACAAATTTTGGGAGTGGTAACACTAAAAAGGCTGAGAAACAATGCAGTATAAGGTGTAGCACCAAGTTCTCTAAATTAAACAACTATTTTCCTTAATTTTTTATTACTTTTAACTTAAGTTATACGAGTATTCCATAATTAACCATTTAAAAACATTACTAAAAATTTAATAGTTATAGTGTTCGATATCTATTATTATTTAATTAAATATAACATAATTTACAAAATGTTGTAAGTAATATAATAATCACTGGAATGATTGCTAAAATGTTCTTTACTTGTATTTTTTCTCATATATTTATTGTTCATATTTTTCTGTTCCAGATGATTGAATCTATTGAAAATTTACAAGATACTAAAGGATATACAGTTGCTGAATGGGTTTCTATGTTAGGCCCAAAAACTGAGATCGCTAACCGTTTTAGAAATTTTATACGTAATGATGTCACTGATAGTGGTTCATATTTGTACAAAGATAAAATTAGAAGGATGTGTGAAAGTAACTTGTGTAGCTTAGAAGTAGAATTTACTAACTTGGCCAATAAACAACATACATTGGCTTTTTTTTTGCCTGAAGCCCCTTCAGAAATGATAAGTATATTTAATGAAGTAGCTAAAGACCAAGTGTTCTCTATGTATCCTCAATATGGAAGAGTTACTGCTGAAATATTTGTTCGGATAACTGATTTACCACTTATAGAAGAAATTCGTACCTTCAAGTAATTTATTCATAACTTATAATCTTATAAACACCTAACTGTTCATTTTCAATGTACTTTTTAGGAAAATTCATTTGAATCAGTTGGTCAGAACTCGTGGTGTAGTAACTTCAACTACTGGAGTATTACCTCAACTTAGTATTATTAAGTATGATTGTTCTAAATGTGGCCATGTTTTGGGTCCGTTTATGCAGTCTCAAAGTCAAGAAATTAAGCCTGGATCATGTCCTGAGTGTCAAAGTACTGGTCCATTTATGGTTAGTATATATTAGTTATAGTTTTTGCTTCTGATAGTTAAGATTATTATTCATTGTTGTTTCAGGTTAATATGGAACAAACATTATATAGAAATTACCAAAGGATTACCATACAAGAATCTCCAGGTAGTATACCACCTGGCCGTATTCCAAGAAGCAAAGACTGTATTCTGTTAGCTGATCTGTGTGATCAATGTAAACCTGGTGATGAAATAGATGTAACTGGAATATATTCTAATAGTTATGAAGGATCATTAAACACTGGAAATGGGTTTCCAGTATTTGCTACTGTTATCATGGCAAATCATTTAATTGTTAAGGATAATAAACACATTGTTGAGTCTCTTACTGATGAAGATGTATCTCAAATATTGAAACTGTCGAAAGATCATAAGATTGGTGAACGTATAGCTGCATCCATTGCCCCGTCCATTTATGGACATGATTATATAAAAAAAAGTTTGGCATTGGCATTATTTGGTGGTGAACCAAAAAATCCAGGTTTGTTTATTGTCTTGTAATAGCAATTCTATGCTCTGTTCAAAATGAGATCAGACCTCGGCGGCTAATTTGTGCGCATGGACGTGGCTCTGTTCTGCAGCTCGGCTTGATGCGTGATCTATGGTGGGGGCAGGCGCCTGACTGTCGCAAATGAAGCAAATGAAAACTGGTCGCCGCCGAGGTCCGATCTCATTTTGAACTGAGTATATAGTTCCTTAAGTTTGTATAATATTTGGTATGAGTTTTCTGTATAATAAAAATAAACATTAAAGTCATTTCAAATTTTTCACAACCTATAAATATTGTACAAGTATAAGTATTTTAAGTATTGTTTGTATAAAATAATATTTAATTTTAATTTAACATAATTTTAAAATATGTTGAATAGGCGGCAAACATAAACTCCGTGGAGATATAAATGTCTTATTATGTGGAGATCCTGGAACAGCCAAATCCCAATTTTTGAAATATATTGAAAAGGTAGCCCCACGTGCAATTTTCACAACTGGGCAAGGAGCTTCTGCTGTTGGTCTTACAGCTTATGTCAAACGAGATCATCAAAGCAAAGAATGGACATTAGAAGCCGGTGCTTTAGTCTTAGCTGATCAAGGAATCTGTATTATTGATGAGTTTGACAAGGTAATTAACTACCAAATATTCAATTTGTTTATTACAATACATTTTTCTAATTGATTCTTAAATTACATAGATGAATGACCATGATAGAACTTCAATTCATGAAGCTATGGAACAGCAAAGTATTTCTATATCTAAAGCTGGTATTGTAACTTCACTTCAGGCACGGTGTTCTGTTATGGCTGCTGCTAATCCAATTAGTGGTCGTTATGATCCTGCTATGACCTTTTCAGAAAATGTTAATAAATTAATTTAGTTGTATAAAACTAAACAGTTTATTTCTAAACATTATACATTTTAGGTAAATTTATCAGAACCCATTATGTCAAGATTTGATGTATTGTGTGTTGTGCGAGATGAAGTTGATCAAGCTAAAGACACTCAGCTTGCCACATTTGTGGTACAGTCACATATGCGTAATCATCCTTTAAACAAGAATATTGAATGTGAATTAAGAAATCCATTTTCTACTACCGACTTGGAACCCATTCCCCAAGACTTGTTGAAGAAATATATTGTCTATTCCAAACAAAACATTCATCCTAAACTTCATCGTATGGACCAAGACAAAGTAGCTAAAATGTATAGTCAACTGAGACAAGAATCTATGGTAATAATTAAATATATATTTATAAGTTATTTTATACTGATATTAATTTAAAACTTATTACATTTAGATGACTGGAAGTTTGCCAATAACTGTGCGACATATTGAAAGTATGATTCGAATGGCAGAAGCGAATGCAAAAATACATTTAAGGGATTACGTACAAGAAGATGATGTAAATATGGCCATACGTATAATGTTAGAATCTTTTATCGAAACCCAAAAATACAGTGTTATGAAAACAATGAGAAAGGTTAGTGCATTTATTTATTATTACTAACACAATAACAAGATATTAATTTTAAATCTTTTTTTTTTTTATAATTTTAGACATTCCAAAAATACTTGTCATTCAAAAAAGATATAACAGAACTGTTGTACTTTATATTACATCAAATGGCTACAGATCAATTAGCTTACATAAGAGGTATACATGGTGTCTCTGTTAACACAATTGAAATACATGAAAAAGACTTTAAAGACAAAGTAAGTGATTTGTGTTTGTTGATTAATAATAAAGCAATTTAACAATTTTTTTTTATGTATACATAGGTAAAACAAATAGATGTACATGACTTTAGGCCATTTTTTGATAGCAAATTGTTCAAAAATAACAACTTTGTGTATGATGAAAAGCGGCACATGATTACGCAAACATTACTTCTTAGTGAATAAACACTTATATTGATTACATGTTCAATGTTTATTATAATTTTTAAAAGTAATTGAATTTTACGTTCTTAGTGTATAAACACTTATATTGATTACATGTTCAATGTATATTATAATTTTTAAAAGTAATTGAATTTTACGTCTTGATGTGTTATTACATCAATTTGTATCTAATATTTTGATACATGCATGTAATTCAATCAGAAATACTTTTATAAAGAAATAAACCATAATATTTGTATTGTATTTTTATATTAAAAAATTTTTTCCGTTAACAATAAATAACTTAAATTTTGTATTCTAAATGTTATTACAAACTACATAGAGTAGGTACTGATATTGTATATTTATATAAAAAAAAAATTTTAATTCTAAATTAGTACATAAAAACACATTTTGAAATACATTGTTTTATTTAAATTTTATTTATACATGTTTAGTTTTCTTATATTCATTTTAATTTTTGTTACTATTTCTTTTATACTTAAAAATTGTGTAAAATATTTAGGTATATAAATGATTGATGATCAGTGATATTTATTTATTAGAATTGTTGGATAGTTAAAGTTATTTATTTATTGACAGTAAAATGAAAAATGATTAGAACTCTAATATGCTAATAATGCTTAATATTTATTAGATTTTTTAGATTCATAGATGGTTTTTGAAAGTCCATCTTTAAATCCAAGAGGAAAAGAAACTAAATACAAAATATACTTTTCTTAATTTAATTAATGGACAAATTATAAATTGTTATTATTAATAAACCATGGTTAATTAAATTTCTGTGGTGGACTACTAGGAAAACCTTAGTAGGCATAGACTTAAATCTATGGACAGAATATTCATCCCTAGGATTGGGAGACATGTTCTCACTAAGACAGAATGTTAAGCTAACTAAATTGGACTGTCTTCCAAACGAGCTCTAACTCTCGCACTCGTTATTATACTGAATGTTCCGTCTATATTGTAGGCGTGTAATTAATTATTAATAGATTTCCTTGGACACTATAATATAGTTAATTCTGACTAGAAGAATTTAACGATTTGGTAATAAGTAAAGCAAACATTCCAATGGTGAATCATTATAGAATCAAATCTTAAATCATATTCTTTGACCAGGTAATGAGTTATTATTAAGTATTATATAAACATAAGATAGTAATAAAGAAATAAGAACACCATATTTGCAAGCAGATATCGATTTAAATTTTATTAAATTTACTAACTTTCACAAATATAAAAAAAGGAACATTATTAAATTAAAATTAAAAAAAAAATAAT